>JANLJB010031197.1:0-15861 GCA_026212285.1 Bursera cuneata
CTTTTAATTGACACTGTAGGGAATTTGAACCTTAAACCGTTAAGTCAAATAGCTTTAATACTATGTTAAGTTTGTCACTAGATCTAAAAGCTTATGAGATGAAGCTTGGTATTTGTAGATTTTGAAGGATAAAACTCATATGAAGCCCACACCTACTAGCTAAGAGGAAAAATCCCAAATTAGAGCTTAGATATCATCTCAAGTGTAGTCATAGTAAAGCTTCCTAGCAAGACGTATTTAGGAAATCAAATGCTTTTAGGTGTAAAGGGTTTTGGGTAATTTAAGTGTTTTTGGGTAAAAGTGCCCTTAGGTGTATTAGAGGTTTGAAAGAGAAGTGAATTCTATGTGATTATAATAATTTTTCACACAATGGATAAATCTTTGTTTTTCACGGTCTGTAGTTTTTCTCCAACTATTTGAGTTTATGACCTAGATCCTCATTTTGTAGTGGTGTTTTTACTCTCTACTTTCTATTTAATCATTTTTCGGCAGCAACTTAAGGACCAACAATCTCATTATACCTGAAGAGAAAATAACTTGAGGAAAAACATCCAGCAATTTCTCAATCTTACTTCCAGGTGCTTTTTTCTCCTTCACAAATCTTCCTCGAGTGCTGGAACAAAATGACAAAAGGTTTTCAGTACACAAGTTGTATTCTTCTTCAGCCTCTGGTACAAAGTAACAGAAACTAAGTTGTGAAATTACATATGCTCATGTGTTATAATCTTGACTTGAAATCCTTCCATTGCCTGAAGTACATCTTGGTTTGTCTCCGAGAAAAGGAACTCCATGCTCTTTTCCTTGAAATCTGAGATATTTTTATCAATAATTGATACCTGGGGATACATTAATTGATTTAGAGGAAACTAAACAATGGGAAAATAAACTGAACAAGTTTAAGAGCAAAATATAAACAAGCCAAAAGACATGTTAATTTTTTCTGTTTAATGTGACACAACAATAAGATACTTTTATTTACTTCATTATGGCATGAAGTGGTCACCAATATTTCAAAAAATATACCTCATATTGGATTAAGGCCTCAAAGGCAGTGGCTCTAGCCTTTGCCCATTGTAAGTCATAATCTGGGTGCTTAGTTGTACCAGCAATCCATAAAATTTTCAGAACAGCCCTTGAAGCTTCCGGATATGCTTCAGCATCCATTGCTCCCCATCTTAGAAGAAGGCATAAGCTGGCAATGGGCAAAGATCAGAAGGAACTGAAGCATTCTTAACTGAAGGAGATTACAAAATATTATTAACAACTTTAAGTGCAAGTCGACTAAAACGTCGTGGAGCCATATTTAACTTTAAATCAAATAGATACAAGTAAAATATTAAAGTTATGCATATATCAAACCGTAAGACTTAAACAAAGCAACATACAAGAATATTAAGCAGGAAAAGAAGCTAGGTATAAAGGAAACAATTGTATTACATCAAGAATTTATGAGAAGGTGAGCAAAAACGTAAGGTGTTTTCCAAGCAGATTGAAAAACCCCTAGCTGCAAAAGGCTAAGTACTCCCTCCATAGTTTGAACTCAACCTATGGTCACCATTTTTAGATTGTTGCCCTATTAATTTAAGAATGAGTGGTAGTGAATTAGGTATAGTTGATGCCAAGAAATGTACCTATGGGCTAGATTTGGATCCAAGGAGTAGTCCAGCACATGCTTTGCAATGACATCCCAAGCAGTATAAAAGTCTGTACCATATAATGAATGGAACACGGTGTCAATATTTCTGATATATGTGATAGAAAGATGAGTTGGACAAATATGATAAGACATAATAGAAATTATAAATTACACAATTCTTGGAATCATTTACAAGACAAAAAACAAAATAATCTGTAATATTTGTCAAATAATGGTATTCTGTATGGTGTTACTGACCATTCTAACAAGTCACTGTAAAGGTTCTTGTCTATGTCTAAAGAAAAAAAAAATTCTCAAAGCATCTCCCAACCTTCCACCATAGACTCCTCAAAAATTCTTTTATTTCTCTCCATCCATAAAACCCAAAACATAGCCAGAAAACAACATCTCTGCATAAGTCAACTTTCTCTCCTCTACCAAACAGACAGTGATATTCAATGAACAAAGAAGCACAATTTCTTGGAATAACCTAGCTAATATTAGCCTCTACAAAATTTATGTCACAAATTTAAAAGCAATTGGACAATGCAAGAACAAATGGTCCAAACTTTCAAAATCCTTTTTGCATAAAATACACCAGTTCGAACAAAGATACATCCCAGGCCATTTGGATTGAATAACATCAAGTGTGTCAACCTTTCTGTGAGAAAAATAAACTAGCTATGATACCACTTGAAAGAAAATTAACGAACTCTGTTGCCATTTGTAAGAGAATTATGCGGAAACAAGTAACTTCAAGATTGATAAAATTCAAACAACACAAAGAGACAAAATATTTAACGTGGTTCGGATTCAATTGCCTACATCTATAGATGAAGAGATAAATCCACTAGATCATAAGTATGTAAAAATACAAGAGATAACACACTAAACAGATGCTCTACCCAATACCAACCCGATACCAAACATATTAGTGCATGGAGACCTACTATCATTCAGCCTAAAGGTATTCTAGCCGATGCCTAATATAACAGAGCAACATGCTTTATCGGTGTGAATCAAATCTCTACTCCTAAAATACTAAGGATATTCACCCCTTATGTCTAGCTTCTCTGTCTCACATTATCTCATCATTATTAGAACTGATTCTCAATCTCTATATTTATAAATGTATATAGATATCTTCTATTCCTAATAGGAGTAAGACTCCTATTGATTCAATAACTTTATTTTCCTATTTTTTCTACTACTTCTACTTTTAATAGAAGTCAACTAGTATCATAGAAGTCAACTATAAATAAGAAAATAGAATCTTAAATAGAAGCAAATCATAAAACCTAATCCTAAAATGATTTCTCCAAGAAGTAGGATTCAGGTCACACTCTAACACTTTCCATGGGAAACCGACAAGGAAAAGAACTGAACCTTAGACAGGACTTTAGCGTTCCAAATAAAATTAGCAGGAAGAAAACTAATCCAAAAATTGTCATCAATCAGCTATGGAAAAAAAGATTTGCAAGAAAAACTTCCGAAAGGATCCAGCTTCCATGCCCTAAAGTCATCCCTCGAATTAACCAAGAAAGCATTCGCAACTAAAGAAAGGAGAGAAGATAACTCGTGGACTTCTCTATCCTCCAAATTTCTTTTGAAATCAAAATTCCAACCAAGAGAATTATTAGAGGACACCTACCTACTTTCGATAGACACCTTGTGAGCTCTAGAAAGGTTAAAGAGAGAGGAAAAAGGACTATCTCTCAACCAACAATCCTCCCAAAACCTAAATCTATTATCTCTACCAAAAACACTTATTAAGAGTCTAAAAAAAATAGGGTAAATTTGAGAAATAGCCTTCAAAGGACTTCAAGAAAAACTTCTAGTTACAATGATAGAATCCCACCCATTTTCATTTAGCCCATAAATACTCGCTATAACCTCATGCCAAAGAGAGTTTCTTTCTTACGGATAACTCCACAACCATTTTCCCAACAAAGCAACCTTCTTCAATAAATTGCAATTTCTAAAACCCCCTTAACTTTGGGATGAGAAATTAAATTCTAGTTAACAAGATGCATCTTCTTTTCTTCTTTCATACCCTCCCATAAAAAATCTCTCATTAATCTTTCAATTCTGGCAGCCACTCTAACTGGAATCTTGAATAAGAATAAAAAATAAATTGGGATGTTAGACAAGAGTGAAGAAATCAAAGTAATTATTGCCCCTTTTGACAAGAAAGCTCTTTTCCACCCTCGAAGACATCTTTCAACTTTCTCCTCCACTGGATACCAAAAACTAAGAAATTTTGGATTATCACCCAAAGGTAAACCCAAATACTTCATAGGCCAAGATCCCAAGGAACAGCCAATCCTATTTGCCGAAGCTGCCACTTTATTAGCTTGAGAATTAATGTCCACACTTTTGGGTACATTAACTTCCAAACCAGAGAGAGTACAAAACATATCCACAATAGAGAAAAGATTAATCATATTAAGCTCCTCATCAGAATTTGAAAAAAAAAGTTATCATTTGCGAATTGCAAATGAGAAACACCAACAAGATTACTTCGCACCTCTAAACCTCTGAACAGACCTGCCTCAGAAGCCCTTTCCAATAATCTACTCAAACCATCAGCCACCAAAGTGAAAAAAAAAAAAAAGGGACAAAGGATCCCCTTGTCTCAAACCTCTAGAAGCTTCAAAAAAACCTCATGGTTTTCCATTAATAAAAATAGAAAAATTAGTAGAAATCAAGCAGCCCTTTATCCATTTTAAAAGCTAAGACACAACCACAGTTTTCAACTTTAAGCAGCATCGGTGGAAAAATATCAAAAGCAGCAATACTGCTACAGGGGACAGTTAATATCTTGTTAATGGAATAAATAACCATTTAAGTTCATATCTCAGTCAAGATTACCAATTACATCAGCTTCACAAAGATGGGCAAGGCTTTGAAAACCAAGGGATTGAATTATTGGATCTCGGCTCTCGATGCAAGCCTGTCAATTAAATGGGAATCGAGGACACCTCAGAACTCCATGCATAGGATCAAGAAAAAAGAAAAAAATAAAAATAAAAAGCCTTTTAGGAAACACATACCGAAACAGACAAGATAAGGTCCACACCCCTATCAGGGTTTTTTCTGCAAACATCCCGAACAGAAGCAGCCATGCTTACACAGATATTTCTCTCAGACATGAAGTCAGTGAAACCCTTTGGATGCAATACTCTCTAAATGTTAGAAAAACAAAACAAAATCAAAAGACTTCAAAGAAAAGGCCAAAGCAAATAGAAAGTTAAAACTGTTCATACGAGAAAAACACTTCAGTGGAATTGCCCTTGTTAGCCATAAAGACCAATTTTTTTAACTTAAGAGTTCATATGTAAACTCCAACACCATTACTATATTATCAAACAAACCAACCTGAGTCAAATGTATCATAAACATGCCCCTCCCGCTTCAATTCTTTTCACCACTACAATGCATATTCACCTTTAAGTACAGTATTATGTACTCGAATTGCCAATACAGCCACAATAACAGAACTTATAATTACATTAAAAGTTTGTGGATAAAATATTTCTACTTGGAAGAGTTCTTAAGATGGGGTTAGGCAATAAGGAATGAACACTACAAAAGATTTTACTTGCAAACTCCCGAAGGCACGGTCATTGATCTCCCAAGTTTGACAAAGCAAGCGAGTGGCTGTAGCATATAAGACTCTGGATATGAATAAACATCAGCTATTACTGGCTAAAATAATTCTTAGTAAATTATTTAAAAAGTTATAGAAACAGAAATTAAATTAATATAAGAAAAATTATAGGAAAATGAACCAGTGGTGGTTCACTAGAGGAAAAAATCCTGGAGGAATGAATACAAAAGAAAACTTAAATGCAAAATCATTTAACAACAGCTTCCATTTATATTGATTAAAAAAGAACAAGAAGGCCCTTAAATTCATTAGAACCAATGTCCAAAGAAAAGCTAGAAAATAAACCATAGTCCCAAAATTATCTTCTTCTCTGTAGAATGACAATAAATGTGCACCTCATTCATTGCATGGCTATCCCAACCAGATAACAGGATATCGTGAAAAGAGCCCATTAGAAGAATTAATATTTAAAAAAAAAAAAAAAAGTTTATAACAACAAAAAAACAGAGCCACGATCTATGATTGGTAAAGGGTACATACGGATTTGCATCCTTATGCAGCATCGGCAAAATAGTTTGAACTACAAGTGGAATCATCACAGACTGTGAAGCAAGTGATGGAAGTAGTCCCAAAAGCTTTGGCTGCAATAACAGTTGAAAAAAATTTATCAGTGACTGTGAAAAATGATAAAAGGAAAAAAGGAAATCTAAATATGCCTTTATTGAATGCACAAGACATGAGTTGAGGGAAGAATAGGAAGACTCACCAACAGATTCAGGAAAATAACATCTTTTCTGGTGAATATGTTACTATAAAATAAGACCGATAGCAGCAATGGAACTCCCAATTTAGGATCCAATGAGCCAATAGCAGCAAAAGCATCTAGAGCAGAACTCCCCAATGATGGATGCATCACCAAAACACTAGCAATTGCACAAAGTAGCAAGGGCAATTCTACAAGGAGAAAGGAAAAAGATAGTGCCGAAAGTGATGTAAATGTAATTTATGTCCTAAGAAATACAACAATCCATTCTTTCTTGTTTCACACTAAAGTGAACAAAATTTATCAGCATTATACCTGGTGAAAAAGTCTCTAGCGATGCAGAGTTAGTTCGGGAGGACTTCTTTCTGTCAACAATCCACAGCAAGTATTCTTTTAGTTGAGAAGTCCAAGGTCTTGGTCCATTATCCATCCCTTTCATAACAGACCCCCCAATATAACCAAAAGTTAGAAAGAAAAAACCTGACAGCGAATTGTGATCCTGTAAACAAAGCACAAAAAGGCCAATAGTCATTCACCAGCGACAACTGAATTTCCAAATTCTCAAATTCCGAATTATTGAATTATACTCTTCTCATGATTAAGAAGAAAATGTATTAGGAAATTTATTATTATCTGAATTGTGAACAGCAACTCTAGCAAGGACAACAGAATTTCAAACAAGAATACAGCCCATACTCTTAAACTATTCTAGTCAATATGTCCATATAATAAAAATAGTTAAGATATCCAATAGTTGCTAAAATACAAAATCAATGGTAAAGATTTAAACTAAGAAGCTCAGTGTGAGATAAGAGAACAAACCTCAAACCATAGGTTTTTCAAAAGCCTAAAAGCAATAGATTCAGGTCCAATAAAAGGTGGATACCCCCCTTTTATGGCAACTTCAATCTTAGGTCCTAGCAACAATTTTACCAGAGGCTTTTCTAACATGATGAGCAAGTCAGTTGCCACCCCTTTAACTGACTTAGAAGGCGATGACATAAGGTTTATAATTGGAAATATCATTAAAAGCTCTTCACTCAGATCACATGTAGCTCCACCAAGCACATATTCTGCAGAAGTGAATACAACACTGTATTTAATAAGCATGCAAAAATACATTCAAATAACAATCGCCAAAAAAAAAATTAAAATTGAAGAGATATCTGTCAAACCAAACCCCCTCCTCCTGGCAGGGAAAAAAAAGGGAAAAAAAAAAAAAAACAACCAGATAGTCACTATTCATTCTCAAGGAGGGATGATCAGAAGGTGAAGTTNAAAAAAGGAAAAAAAAAAAAAAACAACCAGATAGTCACTATTCATTCTCAAGGAGGGATGATCAGAAGGTGAAGTTCCCATTTGTTGGTAAACGATTAACACGGCAACAGAAACAATGAAACTATAGTAAACTGGTAAATAAAATTTCTGCCTTCCTTAAAAAAAAAACCAAAAAAAGAAATTGGTAACCTTTTCTAAATGTCCACAAAGCATCTAAAAATCTAAGCAGAAGTCATACCATACTGCATTGATAAATGATAACCATTAACTAAACTCATGAATTATTACTGGCATAAAAGTAACCTAGAAAGTCGGCATAGAAAAATAAAAGTCAACTAAGTTGAAACATAATAGCTGATGTCTGCACCCAAAACAATATAAGTGAACAAGATAGTGTAATAATTCAAAACATGATTGAAAAACGTACCATTTTTAGTCTTCCAGTTTAAAAGAAACAGTAGTAGTTTCAGTATACACAAGTGTTCATGTTCAAGCTCTGATTCCACGAGGATAGAAATTAAAGAAAGCATGACTGATGACAGTTCAGGTTTATATTGCAATGACAGATCATGTTGGGCAACTAATACATGCTTCAATACTCCAACTATGGGCTCACTACCACCAGAGTGCTTCAGAGGAGACATACAGAATGACAACACAGTTCCTACTAGTTTAATGCCGCATATTTGAGCCTCAGAAACCAGCTGTCAACATGGAAAAAAAATTAGCACTAAATGACAGCAGAAACGGAATTAAACAAATAATACTGAAACTTTTAACTCAGTTACCAGTTCCATAAAAATGAAGCATGGAAAATTCCATGAAGTTCGATAGAATACAGAAAGTTTTAAGAACATACCAATCCTTTTGAAACCAAGTGTCTCAGAACCACTATATAGGAGTCCGCTATACATTCGACAATATAATTAAAATCCTTATGTTCCTGAAAATTCCCAAGAAATGAGAAACTAATAACTATGAGGTTGCACTGAAACCATCAATCTAAAGCTTTGAGTATCCAATTTTCTACAAATTAACACAGCAATCAGAATATTGCAGAAAAGAAAATCAAACCACAAATCAAGAAGTATACTTACATCTGAATTCTTGTAAGGAAAATATTTAAGGCAACCTATTAATAGCTTGAACACTGGCATTGCATCATTTGGAAATGAACAACAGAGAGATGATACTGATGATACTAACTGCCTTACAAATGAAGATGACAAAGAATCCGAAAAGGGTATTCTTAAAATTGAAAAATTGAAAAAGGGTCTCAAGAATTCACAAGCTTCCACCATTCCCAACCGTTTAGCCTGGGTCATAAATAACAGAACTTGCTGCACGAGCTCAGAATGAACCTCATTTCGACTTGAAAGAACCTGCAATCATAAACCCAAAAAAATAGTATCAAACAGAAAAAATTTCAAATGGCATACATGCAATCCTTCAGTCTTCAAATTCTTAAATATGTCACTATCTTAAATAATCAAATTTACTCATAAATAGACTTAACACTAACTAGTTGTTAATTTGCAATTTAATTCGGAGTCCAGAACTTAAATCAAAACAACAGTTTCAGGCACCACAGACTTGGCCAGAAAATTGCCAGGTAATCGACTTAAATTCAAAATCTCTACTACTGCGAACACAGCCTTGACAATGTGATCAGAATTCAAATTCATTATTGAAAAAAAAAAATCAACGTTAATTAATAATTACTAGAATTAATAAGCATCTATACGTCCTAATCTCGTAACATTGTGATCATAATTTAAATTTAAACAAATATTAAAAGTCCTCTCACTTTAACAAATGGTTGATTCTCCGTGGACCCAAACTTCCACGACCCATTATACCTCTCAAATCCAATCCGAACAACAAACCCCAAAGCTTTAACAAAAAGGGGTACGAATTTCGGGTCGGCTCCTTCCAGAGCTGACTGGAGCTCTAATAACGCGAGAGACAGTTCCAATTTGGAGTCGGCCACGAGGCGGCAAAGCTCGCGCACCGATTGGTCTACAACAGCGGGAGACGAGGAGTGGAGGCACTGGGAAATTGCGTCTCCTCCGGGTTCGGATTCGGGTCCTAGACGATTCGGGGCGGACCGTAGCTTTGAGAAGATTGAAATTACCGCGAATTTCTGGAGCGAGGGTTGGGGGACCCGTGTTTTCTCCAGCAGATGAGTGTACGAGTCCATTGTTTTCCTTTCGAGAGATGAAGCTGGTGTAGTGTGCGTGTGAGCTCAAATGAGCGCAGTTGCTATCTTCAGGTGCAAGATTGAACTTGCAAACTTGGCGCATATTTGATTCCGTTACTAACGTAGCAAAAGGGGACACCTTTTTGTTTTTTTTTTTTTTTTTGCCCGGGGGGGGGGNCCAGAATTTGTCAAAATGATCCATTTAGAGTGGGGTCTTTAAAAATAATAACCCAGTTTTTATATTTCTCCATCTAACCATTCACATATAAAATTTCTTTTATACCCTCTATTTACCCTCACATCTTCAACCTCAAATTAAATTTAAAAAAACAGTTAACCCTTATGAACTCTCTATCTCTCAGTTCATGAAATCTCTCTCTCACTCCACGACATCTCTCTCACGTCACGAACGGACTCACAAATTCGACAGACTAGGTAACTTACGTTCAGAACCATGTCAGTGAACTTTCAATTTTCTTCGCATGTCATTGGTAAACTTCTACAGTGAACTTTGTTTTTTGAAAAAATTACACATTTACTAGTTTTGTTGTACATATGTTACTTTGTTTGCATCGTTTTGGTGTTAGAATATTATGTAGTATGTTTTTATAGTGAAAAATACAATTTTTTGTGCCTGAACTGCATCGAAATGTCGTCGATCAGATCGTTATTTCGTCAGAGAGGACGCAATGAAATGACGATCAGTTCTACATGGACTGCCATTTTTGTCGGTGAGGAAAATGATGGTTCACGTGTATCTGGGACCAAAAAAATAACGGTCCATATTACACGCGAACCGTCATTTTTCTCACTGATAGAAATGACGGTCCAAATTGCAGTAGGCATGTATAACGGTGCAATGGCAGTCAAAATGATGATCCATTTGTCAGAATGTATAAATTAACAATCCAAAATGCAGTAGGCACATATATGATGGTACAATTGTAGTCAATATGACGGTCCATTCTTCAGAATGTGTTAAATAACGGTCCAAAATGCAGTAGGCACATATATGGTGATGTAATTGTAGTCAATATGGCAGTTTATTCGTCAAAATGTGTTAAATAACGACCTAGTATACCTTAATTTGAGAGCCAATATCAAAACATTCATCTGGCGTACTCCCAATCGAAGGAACGGTGTTGACATCATTACCACCGATATCATCCCTGGTAAATCATCGTCGATATTATCATCTGCACCAATATTTTTTCCTGGTAAATCATCGTCGATGTCATCATCTGGACCAATATTATTTTCATTCCCAACAACATCATCATCTCCACAAAAACCACCATCAGCATTAACCTTAACATTCTGACCATTACAATCATCGTTTCCATCAATATCTTCATTCATACTAATGTCATCATCATATGAACGAATTTCGTCATCCCCAAGATCGTTATCATTGTCTGATGTTAGTAATTCATTAATCTCGTTAAGACATTCATCTGTTTACTAAGATAACTGTCTATTATAACATCACGTTTTTTTTTTATTATCTCAGTTACACTTTTCGATGTAGCTTCACCCAACATAAAAAAATATAGATAATGGTGTTGCAAGAGAAGATGGGGTTGACGACATTGGTTGAGACGATTGATTACTTGAACCAGCTGAACGTAGCTTTCTATCTGTGACATTTTTCCCCCAAGATACTTTTTTACCTTCTAAACGTATGGAATGACAACTCGTCTTGTCTTTTTCCTCGACGACCACCATCAACAGAGTAAGTTTGTCCCTACCTCTACAATATTGAACAAAGAACTTAATATCTTCATCATTTTCAAATGTCAATAGTGGAGAAAATATGAAGGTATTATAGAAAAATACTGTCGTCAGTTTCAAAACATATTTGTTGTGTTCAAATCCTAATTTCACATACAAAAGTTTCACCAACTGAGTATATCGAATATCTCTCGTAATTGTCATTCTCTTTACGTGACCACCAATATAATTAAGTTTACCACTTGGATCATTCTCCCAATGACCACCATAATACACCATGACACATATTTCTTCTATTTTTCTTTGTTGCACCCAGATAAAAAAAGAAACACACAAAGAAAGGAAAACAGTTCATTAGAGACTTAGCAAATATTGATAGTAAGGAAAAAAAATATCAAATTAAGGCATTTTGGACTGTTATTTTACATGTTCTAACAAATGGATCGTCATCTTGACTACAATTGCATCGTTATACATGCCTACTGCTTTTTGGATCGTTATTTTACACATTCTGACAAATGGACCATCACTTTGACTATGGAGCAACTCGGATTTAAGAAAACAGTGAATTAGGGGTATAAGTGAAAGATTTTAAGGTTAAAAATCGTAAAATAGTATATTTGTGACGTGTATGGGGTGACACGAACGTGATAACGTCATATATATGAGTATTCAGAGGTTTTCAGGAGTTTTTTGGATTTTAGACTAAAAATAATTTTACATGGGTTCATAAGTTTTTCATCTTTAGTACCCGATGATGACATTTTGAGGGTCACGTTAGTGAGAAATGGATAAGGACGTGTCGACGACGAGATGCCAAGACTTTGGGGTCGGGATTCACAACCGTTAAAGGTTTATAAAATTATGAAACACCCTTAAAACCCAAAGCCTATATAAATAGTATAGGAGTCCAAAATATTTAGAAAAACAACGTGGACACCCCTATTCACAAGAGAAGACGAGGTCACTTCCTTCACCGATGACTGTTCATGTTCTCGACGAAACAGGTGGCGATGGAAAGCTCTAGGGATGCTGATCACCATGGTATCCTCCGTTCATCGTTTCGAGGCCTGCATTCACCGAAATGACATCGAGAAGGTTCGACAATGTCAATGAGGATCTCCTTACTCCGGCGATGTCACACTGTACCACTGATCGGGATCTCTTCCTCTCGGCTTGAGGATCCCGAAACTGATCCCTGATCATTGGTCAATAGTCAAGAATCGATGAAAAATCATTCGACTTCCTATTCTTCGATCTGCTTCCTTCGGCCGTTGATAGGCCCTGCCGTTGGTCGGAACAAATCCCCCTTGACGAGACGAAACTGATGGTACCTTCAGTTTATAGTTTTCGACCGTCGATCGTGTTATTCGATGAGAGAACGTGAATCACGACTGTCACTAAAAAATTTGTTAACCCCCTCACCTTGCTGGCTTGGCAGTTTCACCCCCATCACACCCCCCACTGTTTTGGATATTGGCAGTTTACCCCTATCACGTGTGACGACGTAAAGACCCCCAAGGGTTTTTTAGGCTAGCAATCTCACCCCCGCTTGGTTATTTTAAGTATAGTTTATGGATTTACGATAACGCCCCGATATGTAAAATATCAATTTAACCCCCAATTACCGTTTTACATTATTATGACCCTGTGACTCCGATGACTCATCCGGGATCGTTGGGACATAGAGATTTACGATACGGATGAGAAAAAGAGAGGGTAGGAGGTCCGAGAGCTACAGTTCGGATATAGGGGTAGGGGTTTCTGACAGTGCATTTATATTTTCTTTTTTGTGCATGTGGATTTACTTTACTGTTGTAGCTTAGGAAATAGAGACTGTGTGATTGTCGAATAGGATGTTAGATAAATTGATGGTTCAAGACGTTACGGACACGTATACGGTTTAACGAAAATACATAACTAGTTAGGGAATCAGGTGAACGTTTGTGATTGGGTCGTCAGAACGGACCCGGAATGGATTATGGGCTATGAATACCACGTATAATGGTACGTGGGGATATAACTAAGGTACGAGTGTTACGCGAATGATGGTACAGTATGAAATGGACGTTACGCGGGCTATGCACGCGTAACTGTAAAGGTACTGCGTATGGTTGTACTTACGGGATAGTGGAGACATGAGGGGTGTCTGTGAACGTGTCCATAGGTAATGGAACTTATGGGATATGGGTGGTATGCGAACATACGTGATAGAGTAGTAGGATACATGAAGGCACGAACGTATAGGGATGGATGAGATACGAGTGAGTTGTACGTGAGTGAGACTGTATGAGCTAGTGTTAATCATTAAACCGTCTTAAGACCGGATGATATGTACATGCTAGTGTAACCAAGGTGGGCTCGGTATAGACTACAGACGCGTAATAGGGAGATCGTATTATGGAATAAGTACGGGTATATAGGTGTACAATGATGGACGTACACGTTGGGATTGATTGTGTGTGTGTTCGTGTGATGCATGCATCTGTTTAAAATGTTATAAAAATGTATAGTGTTAGAAATTCCTACTGGATTGTGTTACTCATCCCTTCCTCCACAGGTACTCAAGGTCAGGAGTCTAGCGGCGTGATCCAGAGCTCACGTAGAAGATCTCAGATAGTCATAGGCATACTTAGGTAGAGTGAGTCGTTTATGTATTATTTTATTAGAAAAYTTTTATAACCCRTTTTTCAGTATAAATGTTTTATTTAAAATCATTTTATTTATTTTTTCTTTATTTATTTACATAGTCACCCCTGGGATTCCGGATCATGACAGACTGCCATTGGACCGTTGTTCTACAAGGAGCATCAATTATGTCGGTGAGGAAAATGACAGTTCGCATGTATATTTGGGACTGACATTACACACAAACTGTTATTTTTCTAATCGACATAAATGACAGTCCATGTAGAACGGATCGTCATTTCGTTACGTCTTCTCTGACGAAATGATAGTATGATCGATGATATTTCGACACAGTTCAGGCACGACAAACGATATTTTTCACCACAAAAACACATTACACAACATTCTAACACCAAAACAACGCAAACAAAATAACATATATACAACAAAACCAGTAAAGGTGCAATTTTTTTCAAAAAACAAAGATTAAACTAGAAATTCACCGACGTGGTTCTGAACATAAGCTGTCTAGTTTGTCTGATTTATTAGTCCATTCGTGATGAGAGGAGTCTATTTGTGAGATGAGAGAGATTTCGTGAGGTAAGAGAGAGAGTTCATGAAGTTAACTGCTTTTTTTATATTTGATTTAAGGTTGAAGATGTAAACGGGGGTATAAAGGGGATTTTATATGTGAATGGTTAGGTAAATGAGAGAAACATGGGAGCTGAGTTATTTTTCAAAGACCCCCCTCCAAATGGGTCATTTTGGCAAATTCCCTTTTTTTTGGTAAAATAGTCATTTGAGAGCGGTTTTATAAAATTATACATTTTTAAAATTGTTTGCGTTTGTAACTAAATATTGCAGTGAATTGATGAAATACTCCTTCGAAGCGCTATTTGAGATCCATTAAATTCATCTCGCGTAATTTATTGGAAAATTAATCGAAATAGTCCAAATTAAATGGGGTCTTTAAAAATAGCTAACCTCATCAATTCATTTGATTTATCCACCCACTCCTAATACTACGACAAAAATACCCTCATCTTCAACCTCTCTCAAACTGTAACCTACGTAACTTACTGTCTCCTCTAAAACTCAAACCTACCGAAATCCCTTCGCTCCACCACCCCTTCACTTTACCACCCTTTTGCTCCGCCAATTGATCAATTGAAGAACAAACTCTTCATACTTCATGTTTTTTCTCTTGATTTGATTTCTATCAATTATTTTTTTTGTTTAACGTCTACCCTTTCATTCTCTTTTGGTATATCTAATTAAAATAACCCACTCCGTCTAATAGATTTTGAGTTTTGCAATGTGGTTGTGATACTTGCGAATAGATATTTAGAGTTGTAATGCGATTGCGAATAGAAGTTGTATTAGGTTTGGAGTTTCTGCAATTTTGGGGGTTTCTACAATTTTTATGAATTTTATATTGTTAACCATTACCCATTACCCGTCCTTGATGGTTTAGCGGTCATTGACAATCCTTCAATGGTCCTTGATGGTTTCAACGATCCTTAGCGTAAGTTGTTAACAGTGTTTAGCGTAAGTTATTGATGGTCCTTTAACGGTCTTGATGACCTTAGAGTAAGTTGTTAACCAATCCTTCAATGATCTTGACAGTCATCATTAGCATAACTTAAGCGTAAATTTATGCGAAAGAGTTGAACATGAGGTGAGGGTATAATGGTCATTGAGTTGAATTTGATTAGAAAATTAAAGAAAATACGAGGGTTGGTTATTTTCAAAGACCCCTCTTAATTTGGATTATTTCGATTAATTTTTCTAATATATTTGACTTCTTTATTTGAAAAAATAAAAATAAAAATTATTGGCAATAAGAGCATTTCTGAATATTTTAGAAACTTTTAAAAGGCTTTAGATTTGGACAAAAATTTAGTGATCCATGAAAATTAGGATAGTTTATGAGGATAAGTATCAAAATAACAAAATTTATGAGGGATTTTGAACACTAGATAAATTTTAACCTTTTTTTTTTTTTTTTTTTTTTT
>JANLJB010031197.1:15911-65076 GCA_026212285.1 Bursera cuneata
ATAAATTTTAACCTTTTTTTTTTTTTTTTTTTTATGTTGTCTTACCAATCAATGGGACAATAAGTCAACGAGTCGACAGTGCAAGTTGAATAGTGCACTAAACAGTTCATCAAAAGCATCACTTTTTCACCCAATTTAATTAGACAATTAAAAAATATATATATATCAAATATCAAAACAATTCTCTCTCCATTTGGGTTATTTCTTGTTATTTTCGAAATTTTTAACCTATATTTAATAAAAAAAAAATCAATCACCTCTTCTATAATTTTAAAAATTTATTCGACACTTCCTTTTGTTATTATTGGTAGTTCAGTTTAATAAAAAATTTAAATTTGATCAAATTACTATAACGCCTTTAAGTTGATTAACATGTTCTTGTCACATATAGCCGATTTTAGAAAATGTCTAATTTTAATTTACCGAAATTCGATCAACTTTTTTATTCCTTCATAACTCCTTTTGACCACATATCAATTGATATGAAAACCTTGATAAATGATATAATTATTGACTTTTTTCTATTAAAGTGAATAATTAGATAATAATTATATATGAGATCCGTACTGTTTAACATACAAAAGATCCATATAATTTATGTGAGAGTTTTTCATTTTGTTGATTAATAAGTTATCGCAAATGAGAGAAATTTTAATAAATGTTATAATAATTATTTATCTAATAAGATTATTTATAAGAGATTATTAGAAATCTCAAAATTATAGGGTATGTTATTGATATTTTGATAAAGTTCATTTGAGGTTTAAATTATCTTAATATTTCGGGATGCTTTTGTTAGTTCACACAAGTATTGCAATTGCCTTTAATTATGCAAAAGTTTGCGGGAAGTTATGTAATTCTTCATTTATTTTCCTCGGTAAACTTAAAAAAACCCGCGGCTTAACCGCAATACCGCGATAAAACGTCCACTATACGGCGTCGTATTTTTTCCGCCGGCTCTCCTCTCTTTAAAATCTGATTTTTATTGCTCCCAAGTCCCACATTGCACACGAGTCCTGAACTTTCTTTCTTGTTAGAATTCATCAATGGTGACCATGGCGCTCACTGAACTTGATGACAAAACGGTGCGCAGCATGGCAGTAGGCGCAGTTTTCTCGGACTTTGTAAATCTTCTGTTACGCTTCTTTTTCTTCGTTCTAAACTGATTTAGGTTTTTCTATTTAATTTGCCTATAATTCATAGTTAAATCAAATAATTTATTTATTTTTAACACTTTTAGGGTGGGAAGATAAATTCACTTGACTTTCATCGAAAGGATGATTTATTGGTCACGGCTAGTGAGGATGACTCAGTCCGGCTATACGACATCGTAAATGCTAAGTGAGTAGTTCACTTTTCTAATTATAAGTTTCTGCTTATACTCTTTAGCATCTTGATTTGTATGTAACATTACTAATTGGAATACTTATGTTTGTTTGTTGGTTCGAAATGATACTTGATGTTGATTATGATTGTATCAGATACAAAAATTTCATTTACAGTTTTTTTTTCTTATATACAATTTGAAGTTGTAAGGATATGAGTTTAGCTTCTGTGTATGACTTTAATTGAAGGGATGTAATGAAGCCTTGTATAAAAAACGCTTTTACTTTAATTTAGGTTCTAATGTCTTTGAAAGCAATAATCTGAGAATGTTGTTGTTTGCAAGGGTAATGTGGGGGAGTAGTTGCCAATTATGAACTCAGTGAACTCATAAGATAGGCCAGGAGATTTCCTGGTATAAAGCAGTGAGTTTTTTTTTTAAACTTTAACGATTGTTTCATTATGAACTTTAGGTTGCTCAAGACTACATATCACAAGAAACATGGCACTGATCGTATTTGCTTTACCCATCATCCAAGCTCTGTTATTTGCTCGACAAGATATAATTTGGATTCTACTGGAGGTGAGTTTCTCGGTGTTAAACACTTATTTAGAGGAGAAATAATTAAGTTTCTCTTTAACTCAGATGGATGGTAACTTTGGAAACTTCTTTGTTCTTGCCAGAATCTTTGCGGTATCTATCAATGTATGATAATCGAATTCTTCGCTATTTCAAAGGGCATAAAGAAAGGTTTGAATCACATGACTAATAAACCAGAGAAAGCAGTTTAAATTTCTAATCTCATGGACTCTGTTTATAAAAATAAGGCCAAGTGTCATATATGGTCTGGAAAAGGTTTTATATGATGTATTAAATAAAGATGAACCACTGAAATGCACATGCATTCAAGGTAACTATAGAAATGTTACTGGACATAAGCCTTTTAGTTGTTCTCTATATATTTGCGTTTTGACATGTGCTTCAGTCGTTTTTTGTTAGCATAAGAAGTATTTAGATGCTTTGTATGACATTTCATTCCCTTTTTTTTCTCCTCCAACATAAAATTAAAATTTGATTTAGTATTGACCAGTAAATTTTTATTGTTAGTAAATTGTTCCTTTTTCTTTTTTCATTTTCTTTTTTGGCAAGGTTGTGATGCTGATTATTGTACTCTTGATGTCCTAGGGTTGTCTCTCTTTGCATGTCTCCAGTGAACGATAGCTTCATGTCTGGTTCTCTTGACCACAGCGTCAGAATGTGGGATCTTCGTGTAAATGGTTGCCAGGTTAGTTTCTTCTTTCTTCTGGATTTTATATAAATTGTAAGGTTCAAATAAACTGTAAATAATCAATTTCAAAAAATCTTATCAATTTTGAATGGCTAGACACTGTTTTCCTCCTCTTTTCTCAGCACTTAAGAAGGAAAGTAGTTAGGATCAGCCGCATACAGTGAATTAATTTGAAAACTAAATGTAAGATTCTATAAATCTGAATCAAGTTAGCAAGTATCATTATGATCATAATTTGTTAGTAGATGTTCAGCAACACTGGCTTGTATATTTGTAATATATATTTTTACTTCAAAAAATATACATTATTGTGATTTATGCTTACTGATATAGTTTTCAGGGAATTTTACATCTACGTGGTAGACCAACGGTTGCATATGACCAGCAAGCCCTCGTCTTTGCAGTGGCAATGGAAGGAGGTGCCATCAAATTATTTGATTCACGTTCTTATGACAAGGTACGAATTAATGAAGCACTAACTTTTGTTTTGGCACTAAAAACAAAAATTTGATTTATCTTTTCAATTGTAGGGTCCTTTTGACACCTTTTTAGTAGGTGGAGATAGAGCAGAGGTTTGCGATATCAAGTTCAGCAATGATGGAAAATCAATGCTCTTGACAACCACAAACAACAATATTTATGTTCTTGATGCATATGGAGGAGAGAAGGTTAGTTTACCTGATTGAGATTTGTTTTATGATTCCTATGGAAATGATTGTGGAGTAATATTTTTCACTAAGCAATCCCCATCTGCTGTGCTGTGCTGTGGAACATAAGACTACATATTCTGTTTTATACTTTTGTTATATGTATTACATATAGGATGTGGCATAAGTAACTAGTTGTGAGTGTTTCTTATATGCAGCGTTTTGCTGTCAATTTGGAGCCGTCTCCTAATGAAACGATGGAAGCAACTTTTTCCCCAGACGGCCAGTATGTGGTCTCAGGTATCATCTAGTATTTATAACCATTGCTATTCGAAAAATAAATTGCATCATCTAGTCCATATCCATTTTTATTTTTTATTTGTCATTTTTCTATTAAGTAGATTAACCGTGACTAGCCCCTGTGTTGCCAAATAAGAAAGCCATTAAAGATTTGCAGACCAACCTTGATTGGTTCTTTACTTGATTCCAAGGGCTTGACCTGATAAAATGTAATATTTGCTCTGTAATTCAGTCACCAAAATATTGCCTGGAAAGCACAAATAGTTCCTCAATAATGAGCCCTGATGTTTTCCTGTGTCCCAGTTGGCCAAGTTTCGTAACTCCAGTATGGCTTGAATATGCTTTGAGACTTCCACTTTTAAGTTTGAAAATGCAGGATTTATCGGCTTGGACCTACCTGCCTGCGCGCACCTGCTTATGCATTAGGCAATGAGTATGAAGATTAAATCATGTTTAATTTGTTTGTGTATTGGGATCGTGTGGGAAGTTGGATAAGTAAAGAAAAAGAAAATGGAACAGGACAGCATTTTCTTATATTACTCTGGTTTTGCATGCATGCTTGTAGATATCTTTCTACTATAAGTAACTGCTTGAAATACATATGCAGGAATTGTTTTGAGCTGTATATGAACTTTTATAATTTGTTTTAGAGGTGAAATTTAGTGGCCTGTGACGAGCTTTTTAGAGAACCTGAAATGTAATGTTTAAGAAGGGTTTTTAATTAACCGCCTGGTACTGTTTGAATACCTCAAAGTTTTATGCATTTATCAGTACTTTTTAAACGATCTGGCCAATTCCATTAGTCGTCTATTTTCCAAATGAATCTTATAGCTCGTTGTGGTTTTAGTATTTAGTAGATGATCACTCTAGTTCTAGTGAGGAACTTATCAATTTAGATGTAATTTTCTTCATAGACTTTCTTGTTTTCTGTTTGAATTATGAGAAACTAAAATTTGTCTTTCTATTTGTCAAAGGATCAGGAGATGGAACCATTCATGCGTGGAATATCAACTTGCGTAATGAGGTATCAGCCTTCTGCGTGTTTGTGTTTTTCTGTGTTAAAATGTTCTCTAATGCTACTTGCAAAGTATATTCAAAATTAACTGCGTGAAGATTATTTGTATTTTTGTCAATGTCACGCCTTCATAAAAAGACTAACGATGGCTAGGCAGGGACACTCCATTCGGTCAAGCACATTGGTTAGGGGAAGACTAATGTTGGCTTAGTCAAGTCGAAGTTAAAAAGGAATTACAATAGAAGGATGAAATAAATTAAGGAACTGATTCAATTGTTTTTCTTAAAATAAAATAAAAATAAGCAAGAGGATGAAATGGACATTTCAAATTTTATTTCAGGTGTTTTCATTATAATAAACATAAATTTTTAAAATATTTCTTCTATATGGTTAACCATCATTAATGTATTACGATTACATTTGGTTATGCTAACTTTACTGTGAATTGGTTTCCGGTAGGTGGCATGTTGGAATGCCCACACAGGGGTTGCTTCAAGCTTGAAGTGGGCACCCCGTCGGGCCATGTTCGTGGCTGCATCAACTGTGCTCTCCTTCTGGATACCCAACACTGATGAGTCTGCCCCAGTCGAAGCCCAATCAGGAGGACACTCCGAACAAGTTTCCCAATCAACCGCAGCCCTTCATTAATTTACTTAAGTGTCGGCCGACAAGATTTTTAATATGTTCCTGCTCGGCAACTATTAACAAAAGGAAAAAAAATTTAAAAGTTGCTTTTTCTGAGATGCGTTTTGATCTTCTTGCATAAATGTAATAGGCGTTTTCAGGCTACAATCTGTAACCTCTTATTGACAATCGAAGTTAAAGAAAAAACGCGTGGAAGTAGCAGAGACCTCGGTAGATGGTACAAGAGGAGGTTGCTCTTGTTGCCCCAGATAAGAACAAAAGATATTCTGACAGCTTACTGAAGAAAACAACTCACGAGTGATTGTAGTACTTCTTTTCTAGTTGGTGAGAGTGATTAGAGAAGCTACAGAGTTACATTGGAAGGAGAACGGACAATCCAATCGAAGTTAATTGGTTTGATTAGGTCCAAAAAACACCAGCTTCAGTGTTTCTAAGGCATCGTCGAATAAATTTGTTAATGTGAATCAATGCCAATTAAGCTTGTAAATTAAATTTAGAAAGAAAAGAGTGGAGAAGATATAATTGAAAACAAACATGGCACATATCACATTTAAATTCAACAAATGGAACCCATCAAAATACAGAACACCAAATGCCTATATTGATAAGACTCTTACAACTACGAACAGAAACTTACATTAAACCTTCAAAGCCAACCCAAGAAACATTAAAAACCCTACAAAGAACGACACATTATTCTTCTTCATTACCTCTACCGGGTCCCGAACTCGTCCGAATATCCTGGCCTACTTCCCTTTACCGGGTCCCTGTCTTCCCTACTTCATGGGCCTTACTCTGGATATCCTGGCCCACTTCCTTCGTCTTCTGGCCAACATACCCTGCCATGTCAGCCATTCGTCTTTTTGCTTGATCTGCCATCTCCGGCACCGATCCAGTGGCCTTCCGGAAGTTGTTCAAGACCCATGAGAATGATGTCAAGCCAGTCAACCCAAAAGCCCCGGACGCTAAAAAGCCAGTCACCGCAAGCCCAATAGTAATAGCAGCCGGGACCAGAACTGGGCTGAAGATTACAAACAGTGGTGTGGCAATTAAGAGCCCAATTACAGAACCAGCCAGTGTCAAACCAGCTAGTGTTAGCAAGGTGCCACCGACTGGCAGGAGTGTGAGAACTGCAAGAACTTGACTTGCTGAAGGACCTCGTTTCGGCATGAGTGACTTGGCACCAGCATCATAGCGTTGCTGTGGGTGCACTTGAAGTTGGTGTGGTTGTGGACGATCCCGATCACGCTCAGCCATTGATGATGATAAAGAAGGTTAGAATAAGTTTTTTTCAGCTTGTTTGTGGGCGAAAAGAGAGAGAAATAGAGATGTGTATAAGGGAAGAGAAGTGGGTTTGTTTTATAGAAAGGTGAGGCGGCGCAAAACGGTGACACGTACGTGTGCATGGTGACTAGAGGCTTTGCATGAGAAACAAGTTTCAATTGGGTTAATGGAGATATAAACAAATAACGTGAAATGAGAAAATGAGGTGGCTTTTAAAGAAGGGAAGTCTGTTGCCACATTGCTCATGTTCATCTGCACGATTGCTGTGTTGTTTTTGTTCCCTCAAAACATGTGGGTTTGGACTCATCTTTTAAAGGAAGCGTCCTATATGCTTCTTGTGGTTAAAATGTTCAATTCATTAGTAAAATCTTTAATCATCTTTTAGATTTACATGATGTAAATATAACATTTTTATCATTTATAGATTAAAAAAAAGAATTTACAGAAAGATCTTACAGATTTATACACAGAAATTTAACATTTAAGAAACAATTTATAAGCCCTCCCAACTTTAATTACTTATATTTGGTTTTAGATTTTTTTTTTTAATTTTTGTATGCATAGGCTTCATTGGTGGCCATCTCAAGGTATTGACTCCCAACTCCAAGCCTAAAATACTTAAAAACGTGGTTTAGGACTGCCCCCAACTTTTGAGTGATGCTATCTATACCCCAGTTAATTACTGTAAAAACCGCAATTCTAATTTAATTCAAAGTAAAAAAAAAAAAATGTAACAAGTGAGGGAATAGGAGGTGCATTTAGTTCTTAGCTTCTAATTGATTGGTAAGCCGCACTCCTTAGGCCCTTCTTCCGATAAACTGTACAATACTAGACTCCTCGCATCTATAGCTCTCTTCTTCCAGACAAGTATTAATAACATGAATATTGGGCTTTGGCTATAGTGCTCCCAAATATTTTGACAAATTTTTTTCAAAATTTTTAGGGAATTTTGAACAAACAGTCTTATTCAAAATTAGAGGACATATTGAAAAATAGTCAAACCCCTAATTACTTATAAGTCTTTATCTAAAAACAACTAATGTGACAAAAATATCATTAGTTTAATATAACCCACTCCACCTCTCACGTTTTCTTTCTTCTTCTCTTACAGCTCAATCCTTCTCTCTCTCACGTGAATCTTGATTTCATCTCTAATAGATTCATTATTAAAAACACTAGATCATTATTGGAATTTGTGTTATTTATCGATTTTGTAAGAAAATCGGAGTTACACATTGTACATTTGGAAAAATTGGAGAAAAAATTTAAATGATGGAGCTGTTAGACCGAAGAGACCAATTGATTTATCCTGATAGGTTCAGGTTAACGGACTGATCGGTCTAGACCACTGGACCAATCAGGATCGATCAGTCCCTATCGATCCAAATGCTCTAGATAGTTGTCGGTCGAAATGGATTTTGTATTGAGGATTGAACTGTTCTGACTTAGTTGAAGACCGAACGTTCCTTGACTGTGTGCATGAGAGAGAAGAAAAAAAAAAACTATTTCATGTTATTGATATCACATGAAAGGAGGCGGTTTTATTTTATTTATATGGGAAGAGGTGATTTCATAATTAATTAATTAATATAAAGTAAGTCACATCTTTCAAATCTTGATGCCAAAACCCTTTTATTTTATGTTATCAACTGAACATTATGAAGGCTGACAAATAACTCATAAAAAATCAAGAAAAGTAATGAATGAGACAAGGATAGGAAATTTTTGAAGCATAGTATTGTGTGGTTTGTCCTAAAAGAAAAATAACTTATTACATACCCTAAAAAAAGGAAAATCATACCTAATTTTATGATATTTTTATCATATTGATATATGAACTATAAAAATAAGCTAAAATTTTATTTATTTTTTCAACAGTTCAAACCGGTGATAATATTAGTAATTGTATGTGATTTAATAATGCATGGACAGGTCCACTCCTTCAATACCTTAAAAGAAATGATACATTTCCCTGACAAAATTGTAAGAAGAAACATAAAACAACAAAAACCATGTATTTTTTAAAAAAAAATTTGAGGACAGAGATTTCCAAACCCGGACTAAACAGTCTAAATGCTAGAAAATTTTCATTTTTTTTGCGTTTTACAATTTTTTTTCCTATCATTAGATCAATTACGTATACCTATATTCAATTCAACTAACATTCAATTCACTACTAATATTCATTTGGGCAATTTCAAATACACCAAATATACATAGATTCTTCTTCTTCTTCAATAATCCAATCCAAAATCCTATATATGCAAATCACAAAACCACTACAAATTTAACATAAAAATCAAATAGAACTTCAAATCAAACAACAACCAACATTCATTTCCATATATGAACAAATATTAGTATAACTTATTACATATATAACCCATTTCAAAGGAAACAAAGGGGAAGAAAAAAAACACTTGAAGATGGGATCGTGAAAAGAGGGTTTGTCAGGGGAAGAAGAGCCACTATTGTCGATGCTTCACTTATCCGGTGATTTGCTTATATGAGAACAAAGTTGATGAGAGAGAGATACAGAATAGAAAGAAAATGAAGAAGAAGTGCGGCAAGTTGTTCAAAATAAGAGGGAGAGAGGGTGATGTGTATTGGGGGTAGTTTTGAGAGTTCAAGTACTTTTGGATAGGGACTTTAAGTAATTAAGGGATTTGGCTATTTTCCAACCAAACCCCAAATTTTAGATATTTATTCAAATTTTTATCTTCAATCTCAAGATTTTGACAGCTAACCTTACTATTATGAGTAATTCTACACACACACACACACATATATAATTTATTCAACTAATTTCAATTAATTTGATATGATGTTATTTTATTAGATAGGTAATAATCACATAATCTACTATAACTTTTTTATTTTTACCATAGCCTCCCCAAACCCAAAAAAAAAACTTTAAAATTCTGCATAAACAATTTAAATTTTATATTTTTCTTAGTTTAGCCCTCTTTCAATTTTTCTTTTAACTTCTCTAATTAATTTATATTTCGTACTATTGCCCTCCCTATCAAATTTAGACCCTGCCCTGTTGTTTTGGATTAATTGTACATGTAGCATTTTTGTAACATCATTCTCTCCACTTTCATGAGCCAACAAGTGTCAGGGAGGGACATTTTCTTTAGCGAAGCAATTCCAAAAAACAATAAAATCAAAATAATTTTGATTCATACTGTCTCTATTGGATATATATATATATATATATCTTCAATTTCATATATCGATCTCCTTTCTAATTTAAAAAGTTGGTTAATTAAACTAGTTATGACTAAAAATATGTACATTTTTCTACCATTAGAGAAGAAACAAATGAATTCAGTATGATGTTGCAAGTAAACTACTAAACTAGAGTAAATATTTTATGTAGAATCTAATCAATTAAAAGTTCATAAGATTCGAAAGAAATCCACAGCATGAGTCTCACTTTTAAGGCAAAAACATGGAAGATATACTTTAGTGGTAGACACATGGAATGTTAAAAGCATGGAAAACATAAAAAAGAGAAGAAAAAAAAATGAAGAACAATAGGAAAACACCCACCAACCGTGTATGGGGGGGCAACTCTGAGATGTGATGTTGAAGGTTTATTCTCACCATAATGTGGGTACCCATGAAAGGATTTAGGGCTCTGTTCACTAGACATGTGCCGCGGCCCACCGGGCTTTGGAGAAACGTCTAATCAATCAATCAACTCAGATTGCAACTTTGGAATAGAGCTGTCTTTGGTTTTGGTCCTTTTGGGTCAGTTGATCCTTTGCTTGGGCGGTTGGGGATGGCCCATGAGCTTGGAAAACAAAAGCATTGAAGCTGACCCGTTCTTGATTTATAGAATCGGGACCCCAGATCACCCCTCTTTTTTCCCTCGCTCTTTTGCGCGCATGCTTGGTTTTGCATGCCAGGGAGAGACATTTCGGATCTTTCATGTCATCAATATCGATTTCTCTCATCACTTTTCTGTTTGTAAACGAGTGAAACTATGTAACGACTCATCAAGTTTTAATTTATTCATCTTTTGAACCCCCAAATCTCGTTGATACGTCACACCCTTGCAATTTTTATTATTATATTCGAGTTCTTTATATACATAATTAGATATGGTATCTGCTTGTGTGCTCAATGTGACATCTCTTAGAAAAAGTAATGGATTCATCCGGTCACATAATGTCTTGATCTCAAATTTTACTGTTTGAAGAGAAACGAAATTGAGAAAGGAAGATACACATTTGTTTATTTGTCGAGAGGAAGACTTACCTACAGCGAACATATTACGTGGCATGTATATCAAATGATGTGAAAGCAACACACCTACTACCAAGTCTGAAAACATTTTCCTTTCAATTTGTTTAATTGACGGAAACATGGCAACTCTTGGTTTGGCTCAAATTGAGCAATTTTAGGCATCTGAGTATTTTGCTTTACTTTTACATAAAGCCCCACTTGGAAAAGAAAGCTTGCGTGTATGCCAATGCAATTTTTTGACAAAAGAAGCTCAAGTTCAAGAGCAGATGATGAAAGGAAGTAGCAAAGTGAGGATGCCACGACTGAAGTGAGGACTTTTCTTTTTCTTCACTGTCTAATTCAAACCAGGGAAGAAATAGGAAGATGTCTTGTGATGTTAATAAACATTTAAAAATAAAATATTACCCCAATTTGACTAGAATAGTGACCATGAAATGGAAATAATTTGTAGTATTATTGATGCATAGATTTTGAGTTAGCAGGGATATTTGTCCGTTTTGAGTCCCACACACTCCACACGGAATAGTTCTGGTGACGGTGCCAATGGATTGATACATGAATTTTGGGCTATGTGTCCCATGAGATATTCTCTATTTTCAGCTTAAACTTGCACAATGTTACCCTTAAAAGGGCCTCATGGGGATGGGTGAGATTTCCTCTATCAACCCATTACACAAGAGATGCATGATAAATGTCTAATTTCTTTTTCTTTAAGAATCAATTATGTTTCACAGAGAAGCGTATTTTGGGTTCTTCCATGCATGTGAAGCAGCAGTACTGGGAGTTCACTGCATGGTCTGTGTCTGAGAGGGCCAAAGGGGTCGATGATAAACAGTAAAGAATATATATACAAGGGGAAGACAAAGGTGAAAAATCCAACTAAGATACGCATGCAATTTATTTTGCTGTAGATGCACGTACCCTCACATGGGAGAACAATCCCTTTGTGCTTCCTATAAGACTAGGCATCTGTACTGCTTACTGTTTCAGAAAATGACACAATGTTATGATAGAGCGATGAGTAGAGCTCAAAATTAAATTCACAAGCCATATTATAGGTTAAAAAGACTCTGGTATGTATGGTTGGGAAGGAAGTCAACAGATTTACAGTCCTGTTTTGCTTTTATCTACCTCGGAACTGATAAAATGAAACGACGCTGCAGATTAATTATATCAGAGGCTTGAAATTAAAATTGATGATGGACAAAAAGCTTGCTAGGTCCGAGAATATTTCAGGACCATTTTTCTTTTGTTCACACTTAGCTAGGCCTAATGTTTAACCCTAAGTAAAAAGGGAACCTATATGTGTTGGATAAGATGTGAGTGTTGTTTCCCCTTTGTTGTGAAAGTGATCGATGTTGGTTTATTATAACGATGAGTGATGTGTGTTTCCCCCCTTTTATTTAGCATTGATAGTGATATGTTTTTTTATTACCTTCGTTAATTAACGACTTATGTGCATTACATTAGCAAATTAATCTTCCTATTATCTCAAATAATCACCATCAATAATGAGTTAATGAGTGGATCATCATATAAGAGCTGGCCTCAGCTCAAACCCTAAAAATCCCAGATAGTAAAAGCTTTCAATTTCTCTATGATATGGTATCAAATGTAATCAATATTGTCAGATTCTATTGTTCGAATTATTAGAGAGACTGTGCTGACACTTGGCCTTATTAGAAACAAGAAGAGCACCAGATATAATTCTTTACTTTTTAAATAAATTACAAATTCTCAAATACATTATTAGAAATTAGTAGAAAATCTAATGTAATAAAAATATTGTAATTTTGGGTGATGATCATAAGACTGTATCTACTTGCATTGATTTTTCAAATTTGTTTAATTAATTCAAGTCTCTTCATTTCATCAAAAAGCATATATATATTATGGAACCAGCCGGGAGCACAACTTGGCACTCAACTTCCATGCTAGTGGGCAAGTATTGGTAGTGATCGAAAGAGGCAAGAGCATGCATCTAGCAAGAGGTGGGCGCCAAATAGTGATAATTAACAAAACATTTATGATGTTTCTCTCCGAACATCAAAAAGGTCTGTCACTGTTACATAACCACTTCTATACTGCTAAATAAAGTATACATATTTGATAGTACAGTTTCTATAGGGAGTAGGTGGCCTGTAACCATCAATCCATATAATTTGATGGCTACACATAAACTGTGTTAAATGATGCCTTAAAACTGAATCGCGTGCTAAAAGACTTCGACTTAGATTTCATCATGATATGCTCCGAACAATATATATAAGTTAACAAAAAGTTTATAGTTTAAGATGAGGTATATAAAACAGAGATTGAAGTAGATTAAATTTTAGATAAGAATCTCTGAAAAAAAAAAAAAGAATACATAAATCAAGTAACCAGAAGTTTGTGTACACTTACCATATATAACAGAATAGTAGTGAGAAATCTCCAGTAGTACACAGTGCAAAATTGCTTATTACTTCTTTGTTTAACAACATAGAGCTAGCCCCAATAAGTACAAGCTAGCTCTCTAAGCAATACGTACGTTAAGCAAACTAAGGCCAGAAATCAACCACGCCGTTGGCTGGGTATCCGGGAGCAAAACCTAATATCAATGGGCTACAGTCGGCAGAATATGAAAATGCATGTTGTAGCATTTAATGTTCCATGGACGTTCTAGCATAGCATAGAAATATAAGGAGATTTTTAACAAAATAGAATACTATAATATACCATGATAAAAACAGTCCTTTATAATGTCATAAAAAACCCTAGAGGGTCCTCGCTCATATAATCGGCAGATACACAGTAACATACAGAAAGATGGATCTTACATACTACCTTCACCTCTTTCATGGCCATCTCCACAGGAGGGATAATAAAAGCCCGAATTTTGATCAACAGATCCTTGTCCGTGACCTGCCCTTCCGAACGTCTGGGATGCTGGCGGCATTTCATTGCATGCATACCGTATCAAATCAGCATTCGTGGCATCTAATTCCCTTTGGAGTCGAATGACTTGTCTTTGGAGGACCGAGATGGCTCCAACACAGCCATATACTGGATCTTTCATCCGTGCCTCGGCTTCATAGGCAAGAGAGTTAACAGCATCTTCCCTCTGATGGGGCAGGACCTCGTTTAGGAGTTTGCTGACGTTGCTTGCTCCAAATATCTTGTGAACATTGGCAAATTTTTGAGGCTCTTCGGGTGGAAAATATGGTGCAAAAATGCAATCAGGCATGCATTTTCTCCTCAAGAACTTGCAGGCCGCACATGGAGAATTTGAATAGCTGGAAGAAGCCATATCCTCTCTGTACAGCAAGGAATCAACACCTAGCTTAATTAACAAAGTTTTCATTAATTTTCCAAGTTCTCTACCGACTGGAAGAAAAACAAAACATATTTTTTTTGTGGGTATTAAATGAGGATTTAGCTTGACTTATTCATGATGACTTTTGAAAGATTTCTTGGACTATGAAATAGGTTTAAGCAGCACATGCTGATGAGATTTCAAGAATTTGCATTAGAGAAGGCCAACTACCATCTCCTTTTCAACCTATCCTTTTACTTTTTTCGTCTACAAAGCAGTCTTCCTTGAAATTTAATAGTATCCACCTTGAATTTCAGGCAAAACCCTATGGTCAAAACTAACGGTGAATATAAATAAAGAAACATATATACTACACCAACATATATACAACAATATTATCACTGTGTTTGGTCAAATATTTCCTTACTTTCAAACCATATAATATATTTTCGTCCTTTAGGACTCTCCAACTCCACAATTTTATACCTCATGTTGCACACCAAACACACCCGACAACAATTCTAATAATTCATGTATAGATCTTTCCCTTGAATTAGAGCATGTGGGATCTCACTGCTGCTGCAAGCTTAAGCTTGATTAGTGTTTTTTTTCTTCTTCTTCTAGTAACATAAAAACAAAATGATTTTGTTATCTATTACTCTGTCTAGTAAATACAAATGGAAAAACCTTTCATCCAGACCTAAAAAATATATATATCATGCATTATTTCTTCTTCAAAAAGAAAGAGGAAATCGACAAAGATAAAAGGGGTTCAAAGAGGGTGCTGGTACTTACCTTTTAACGACTAGGTTTCTCTGATCAAAAGAAAAAGAAAACTACCTTTATTCGGCGAGGCCCTCGTGTAGGCTCTTTCAAGATCTCTGTTCCTTGAATAATGTTCCAATAAAAAAGACTATGCAGGCATTGAAGGGTGGAGAATCCTTATAGCTGGCTAGGTTTTGTTATTGGATGTGAGAGTTCAAGGAGCAAACCCTAGCTAGTTGCAGCTTGCAGGACACAGAGAGAAACCTGCAAATACAGTGACAAAAGGTAAGGAAGATGAGAGAAAAAGGAGGCAAAGAGCATTTAATGAGAAGGAATGGAAAGCAAAAGACAAGTGTAATAATTGGGGCTACAAGAAATGGGATGACCGTGACACTGTACTTATAATAATGTCAAAACACTGTTCTTGAGCTTGGCTATTTAACTTCTGTGAATCCTCATATGTTCCTAAACAAATTAATTGGATATATTCTTAATAAAAACAAATAAAAAATTAACAAGTATATATCATGTCTATGTGTATACAAGAAAAATGGTCCCAACTTCAGCTTAGTTAATTAAAAAAAAAAAAAAAAGGGAAAATCTTATTACAAAATACATTTTCCTTCATTGAAAGTTCAAAAGTTTTGACAGGAACTGAAATCTATATATATATATACGTGTAAATGCAGCCTGGTAAAATGTCAACAGACATATAAATTCAGAGATTCAAAATGGAGCAAATAAGTCAAAGTAGGAACAAGTCTACACTCTACTTATAGCCTCAATAATATATGTCTAATTAAGCAGTAAATATATAATTATATAATAACTTAACGTAAGAAGACAAAGTTAAAGGCCAAAAAGCCACGGCAGGGCTTGAGCGGGGGAAGGCTATGGCCCCCTCTCCTCCTCTCACAAAAAGTTTAATAAATATATCGTAATAAAATACAGACGTATAATTTGGCTTCTCTTATGTAGTATTAGTTTTCTTGACATCTTGGCCCCCCAATCACAAAAGTCTGACTCCATCCCTAAATGTATGGTATACCCTAAAACTCCTCCTATCAAACAAAGATTTTATACATGTGGTCAATTTTAACGTAGCCGGACCATAAAATGTCTCCCTTTATAATTTTTATTTTTGAAACGTGAGAATCCGAACCAGTTTACATACATCTTAATTAATCCCATGGGATTTGTGTCCCATATCTTTGAAAATTTTTAAACACGAATAGGTTAATTATTGATTTTTATATTAGTAGACATGGCCGTAAAGGAATACACTCAAACGATACAAACCTTGGACCCGGAGGAATTATAATTCTTTCAAAGAGAATTATAAGCACAAGAAATGGGATGATTATCAAACGCAGATTTTAATTAATTTTACCCAATAAAAAAACACAAACACACGTACATAAAAAGAATAGTTTTCTTCGTGTGAAGAGACCGATATGGGTGCTTGTATTTATATACTGGACACATTCCCGCCCCCTGATCTGTTAAGCTGTATTATTGAATTTAACTATATATGAGCACGAATCTCTGAAAGTATCACAGTTATTATCTATTATTGAGTTCATTTCTGATATTGCATGCACAGTAAGCCAAGTATTAATGATTTCCATCGTAGTTACAGACAAAGTAAGGAAGCTGAAATAAAGATAGATACCATATAAACGTGTGGATGGGTTCTGGTCTTTTTCACTTCCCAGCTAGCTGCTTATCTTATCTTGTGATATATTCTTGTCCCAAGCTGACACTGTGACAACTTTCATGCAGTACTCAATAATTGACAGACCTGATGAAGATCTTAAATGTAATTTGATGACAACATGCTGATGTGATAAAAATCCTTGGCATCAGAACTTTTATCGATTTTCAACAACCAGATGCCAACAAGACGATACGTTCATATTTCAAGTGTCAGAGAAACTTTATTCATATTTATATATACATATTTTTGCCTACCACTCAAGAGTGTATCACAACACTTCATCGACTCTCAGTTGTTTTACCACTCAGAGTATATTACAACACAACACTTCATCAACTCTCAGTTGTTTGTTTATGAATTTTGCGTTTTTGTTTTCAAAATTAAATAAAGATATATGATTGATTATGAATAATTTTGAAGTTTAAAAATGATACGTGGTTGATTTTGACTTTGATTTCAAATGTATTAGTAAATATATTCCTTCACTTGAGTAGCTTTCATAGTTGATGAAGATATAAGTACATCTAATCTCCCTTGATATATGTTGCCGCAACTTTGCCTTCAACTAGTTTTATATCTATATATATCACAACCACCATAAAATAACGTTTCGTAAGTAAACTAATTGGTTGACATAATTGAAACCATGTGTCGGTGTACATAATCAAGAAGAGAATAGTTGAAGCGTGAAGATAATCTTATTTAGATCCTCTCATTATGGTACATGAATCTTCTTTTTGTAGACTCAAACACATATGGACGCGTGCATGCGTACAAACATGCCTTCACTTTCATAGTCTTTCAAGCCAAATCATTTGAAATAGATGAGGATAATTATATACCACCTTACTTTATATATATATATATATTCTTTCTTTCTTATCATTTGATGCCATTTTGGATATTGGTATCCCAAGATGATTATCAAGAAAGAAGAGAGATTTAATTAATTAATATATTGGAGAGCAATAAAACGATCGATCAATACCTTACCCCACACACCATCTCATATAGATTATAATGCTTTCATTGAAATGAGATTATTGTTTATTTATGATATATGGGCAAGGGGAGTTCATGTGAAATTATATATTGATTACAATTAATATTTAAACTTTTGGCGATGGCCTGTGGGGGGAATATGTATAAAGTAGTATTGTTCGTTCATATTGCTTGCTGCGGGAGAATATTGTGTGCACTCCGAAGGGTCAGATATTAAAATTAATTTGATGGGTCGTGGAGAAAAGTTGAAGAGAGGAGATAATCAAAGAGGAATAATCCAAATCAAGTGAAGCATGGGCCTAATCATTGGAGAGTACCGATTATTGGTTGTTAAATATAAATAAATGTGTACGTCGTCTAAGGCACATTTTGAACTTTTGAATTGTTTAGAGAGAGTGTACTTCTGGTGACCACAACTCCACAAGAGAACCCATGACCCATCTATACATATTTAATTATTTTCTCTTAAGCTTCTCAACTTTAGTTTGGCCAAAAAAGATTCTGCAAATTTGAGTCTTATGAATTGAATTTCGTTTCCTTCCAAAAAAAATCTCTCTGTAGCTAGGTACTTCTCCAATTTAAGAGAGAATGTTAACGTTTGAGAATTTTTATATATAGTTTTGAACATGTCGTACATATACTAATAACCTGCTTCCTCTGAAGAGAATTATGATGAATTAAAATCAGATCGGTACGTGAAACAGTCTAGAGATGATGTTATGATTGTTAAAGAATCGAATTCATTAGCCCTAGAGAAAAAAAAATAACACTCTTTGTAGGTTTGGGACTCTTCTTTATGCTTCAAAGGAGGGAAAAACAATAAAAGTATAGAGGGACGAAGCCTTTGGGGTGCTTTATTAGCTTTCGTTGTTATATTATTGTATTTTTACCTAAATTTATTCATATTATACGTTGTTCCTAGAGACTAGAATATCATATGGTGGGCCAATTTGGCTCTTGCACTTCATTTGCTTCACTCTTTATTCATACAAACCACAAGCTTTGTTTTCTCAGTTCACAAGCGGAGGAGGAGATAGAAGAACAACTTTAGTGGGTTTGTAATGAGAGGATTGAGACCTTCAATCACATGACAATTTGTTGGGGAAACGTTCGGGATTGTCTTTTCAAGAAAGAGAAATGTTTGTGATATTCTGTCTACTTCATTTCTTGAATTCTGATTTTGGTCGCCTTAGAAAAATTAGGTTTAAATACTAAATTTCATTAATTTACTTTGAGTGTAAGCTAGAGCTCTAAGGAAGAGAAGATAAATGGCAGGTCTCTGTTATATACTTCAAAAAATTTGAGTCTGGATTATGATTTGATTTTTATTGTTAATATTTTATATTAATAAAATAGAGGTTAACCGATAGTAGACAGTTTCAAACCAAAAGTTGAACTGTGTGTGACAGTTATTATAGCTTTGTCAAATAAATAAATTTCACAATTTTACGTCTTGCTAAAAGTGTAATTTCGAAAATTCACAACTTCTAAAAGAAATCTTTAGGTGAATGTAACAAGATCAAAATCAAAAATCAAGTTCAAAATATACTTTTTGAATGTTGAAATTGTCTTTTATAAACAAATTTGATCTTTATAATTAAAATCCTAATTTATATAAACTAATGTATTATAAATCTCTATTTTCTTTATAGTAATCATAAAAATTATAATTCATTGATCAACTGGAAGCAAATGTACCACAATACACAAGAAAAAGAGAATAACAAAGTTACAAAGTTATATCGAGCATAACAAAAACGAGATTACATAACATATATTTCAAAGTATGAGCTTTGAGATGAAATTTATTGTAGGTGACCCTTGTTACTAGTTCATCAATTCAAGAGAAATAGACTCATGTTTAGCATGATGATTTATACTGCAAATTATGGCTTCATGTCATTAGATTTTGCAGATCAAAGGGTCAAATTAACCGGGGATTATTGATTTTCACCTTCCCCTGTTTGCGATGATAGCAGAGAAGGGCCATACATTTTATGGACTAAATGCATTCAATATTAATTACAGACAGAATCTCTTTATTTTCATGGTCTTTTCTTTTAATTCCAAAGGTTTATGCTTCAATTCTACTTATTTACTTCTAATTGAGTGATTCAACTTAAGAGATAGTGCCTAAAATGGAGTTGAAACCGTTACACAATCTGTAGCTTCAGCCATTAGATAATTGGCCTCGCCAATACTTGCGGACTATAAATGTCAATCTAAACTTGTATGTTATTCCAGAGCACTTCCAAAAAAAACTTTCCTTGTATTTGTATAAGAGTGTATTCTACAACGTATAGAAGATATTTTGTGCTGGAACATCTCTCGATCAGTCAAAACACAGAAAGGACTAAGGAGAACAATTGATGAGATGTGATATTGGCATAAAGATTATCTTGTATACCGCTTTACACTGCATATACAACCCTGCAAAATCAAAATCAATATCATCAGATTTGCATGAAACTGCATAATTTCATATCAAATTCGGCTAGAAGAAAATACTTACTCTAAATAATTGAATATGACTGAGCTTTGATTCCGGAGCTAAGGACCTAGCAATAGGCATTTTGTACAAGAATACTCTTAAGAGTGTGTAACTAAAATTATTCCTGAAGAATGATGATGAAGCTCTATTGAGCTGCTACAAAGTAATCTCGGATTGTTCTTCGTTTCACAGAGGAAGGAGGATTCAACACAGAAGATGGACTCTTCAAAGCAGCTTCGGGGCTTTTCTCAAAGGTTTCTTTCAAATCAAAAATTGATGAAAACTTTCTCTTCTGGGATTCAGGAGTATTAACTACAGGCATGGAAATAGGATCCGAAGAGTTAATTTGATGCGGCACTTCATCATCAGAATTTGAACTCTCATGACCCTTTGCTAAACCTTTATTCATTAAAAAGTCTCTACATTCTGAACTGGGCATTGCCATTACTCTTCTTCGAATGGAAGATGGAGATCTTGTGCTTGAGCAACAACTGCTCTGAACGTTCCATAAGCGAACCTAACAAAAGTAGGAACAGATGTCAAACAAAACATCTTAGACAGCAGTTAGACGAGACATTCTGTGATCTATAAAGACTACTGTAACCTTACTGGTCTTACCGTGAAATCATCTGAAGAAGTTGCCATCATCCCCGCCTCAAATGGGCACCTACAAAAGACGTTAAATATGATTAACATGTCTGCAGAGAAAAATTCAACAGCATAACAATTTCATGGGAAACAAATTGGACTAATATGTACCAATCTACTGCTGTTACTTCTCCATCATGACTTTTCAACATGACAGGATCTAAATGGGGCTTGTTCACCTGGTTTGAGATCAAATATTTACATTATAAACGGCAACAGACCAAATGGAAACAGAACCACTTATTTTGATAAGAAACTCTACCTGCCATATGTAAGCATTTCCATCACTAGAGCCACTGAGTATATGAGCTGCATCAGGACTAATCGCTGACTGCAATGACATAAATAAATTACATGCACTGGATAGAATATGAATCTAGTGAAAGAGGAATTGGTGATCATCATAAAAATAGAGTGGGAGAGAGCAGCAGTTTAGTCTCCAGAGAAAAAACATACCTTCACATAAAATGATTCGATTTGACATCCAGAGAAAGATTTTATAGGACCTTTTTCAAGCTGAAGTATATTATACAAGTATATTCTGAAAAAAGGAAGAAATTAACAACTGAATGAGATATTAAGCTTAATTAACCTGTCTTTTTCTTAGTGAATGCATATTGTTTAAAGCAAGGTGGACTTATATAAGCTGTACTGGATGCTTTTTACTCTTATTATTTCTGACAAGTGTGACTGCAAGCTAATTACAATGGAAGGATGCACCACAAAGAAACATTCCACATGGGTTTGCCTTCAAGCCAAGTTACAGTTTATGTTTTACTTGGAAATTAGTACATATAAGGGAAATTGTGATCACCTATTGTCCATGCATGAAGCTGTAAGAAACACTCCATTGGAATCCTGTGACAGGCTAGATATACCATGTAATCTTTTTTCCTGAAATCAGAAAAATTTAAAATGATAAAATACCATTTTTATACCAAAATTTTCAAGAATCTAATTAAAATGTAATTTGGAGGCCAACTAGTAGTTCCCTTGAATGATTGCTAAATATTTGTTGATCTCCAGCTACAGACTAACTCCCCATCATGCATATTTCCATTTTTTGTGCGACTTTTCCATATTGATTAACAGAAGAATCAAACATAAATAACTGTTCTTTTGGGGGGGGAAAAATGCAGGATTGGCAAGAATGATTAGTTGTATAAGAATTTAAGTTTTCCTTACCCATCTCATTAGAAATACATCTGAATTCTGGGGGGAAAAAAAAAATAAGTAGGAGATGATCATTCTATTTTGCAAGTGCAAACCAACCTTTACTGCTGATGATTCAGGATAAGGGCATGCCTGATTTACTTGAGCTTTAAGATTTCTGACATCCCAAAATTTTACAACACTGAGACAAAGAAATTATTGATAAGGTAAAGAGAGAATTATAAATTCTGGGGATATTCAAAAATAATTTTTTAGAAGTTGCAGCTACTGCCACATACCTGTCCACTGCACCAGCAGTAGCAATGGACACCTCATCTTTCAGATAAAGAACTGAGGTAATGCTCATAGAGGCAGCCTGAAAGAACTGAAGTGTTAGCCAATAGTAAAACAAATAGGATTAGGAAGGAACTTGAGCAAGAAACTGACCTTGCCACGTCGAAGTCGTTTTGCTTTAGATGAAAGATGGGCACCTTTGACCACAGAGGATGAACTGGATGACGTAATGAAAGTGATGACCAAAAATCCAAAAAATAAATAAAAAGATAAACTTCTCAAAGGATCCAAATGTTATATGCTTTTTTATGTGATCAGGACAAAAAATGATAACTTACCCCGCTCGAAATTCTTCACATCCACTTTTGGAACTTATGTTGCATCTCAAATCCCATATAGCAAAAGACCCATCTCTTGAACCAGAAACAACAAGATCTGTTGAAAATTTACATCAGATTAAGAAATTAAAAATCAATAGATTTCATCCAGATGAAAAAATTTCTTAAAAGAACCTACCAGAATTCGTTGGATGAGAGCACAAAGATTTTACACTTCCTGTGTGCCCCATCAACACTCCAATACATTTCTTTTCCTGTGCATCCCATACCTTTATCTGCAAAATGACCAAAGAAGGGATTATTTTATTTCTATCTCCATCTTCATCTTGTTAAGCTCTAAGATTTAAGTTTTTAGTTCATACTTGTAATCATAGCTGTCCATCATGAATTTAGTTATGTGCCACACTTTTGTGTAGTTTCAAACCTAATTGTTTCTCGTAGCAACTCAAATAACTAAGTCATTTCTAAAGACAAACTTAGATCCTCAACTTCCCACATAATTCAGGTTAACGTGACTGCAAAGTCCAACCCTTATTGAGTTACCAAATTGCTAATTCTCTTCAAATGTATAAACCAAGTATAAATTTACAAATAATAGTTGGAGGAAACAATCTTAACTCATATTGGTTAAGGCTACCAACAAACATTATTTTTCAAAGATGCAAATGCTTAAAGTAAACTTCTTGTCTCTCTTTTTGTTTGCATTGTACTTACAGTTTGATCACCTGAAGCTGTAAGAATGTTGCCATCCTCCTGCAAAAAAGTTCAAATCATAACATTAGCATTCACAAAATAGGTCAAAACATCTTAAATCTTAACCACTAAAGTCTAATAGAATGGCCATCCAGAAACCATTCTACTTATAAACACAAACAACACAAGTGACTGATATTTTACTAATGTGAACAAAATATGGATCATCATACTTGATTTGACAACAATTCCATGTTTACTTTTTTCATTTACACTTAACAAAAGAGCAGATTGGTAGAATTCATGATAGTTGCCATTGAAACAGACAAATTGAACATAATAGCGATTTAAACAAATTAAATCTTACTGAAATCCATATCAGCACAACCCTTTTTAGTTCTTAAAAAATAAAAACAAAAAGACCTCATCATCCCATTATTTACAAATTTCTTTTACAAACATTACTAAAAATCATGTACCCCCACATGCAATTCAGTCATATAATTGGAACTGGATAAAAAACTTTGTTGCGTAAATTCTATTACAAGTTTACTGTAAATTCATTAAACCAAGTTTATTATAAATTGATTAAATAATGTACTTACCTTGATCCAGCATAAATCAAATATGGCATTTTCTTAACAAAAAATAAAAAGACCTCATCATCCTATTATTTACAAATTTCTTGTACAAACATTACTAAAAACTGTGTACCCCCAAATGTAATTCAGTCATATAATTGGAACTGGATAAAAAACTTTGTTGCGTAAATTCTATTACAAGTTTATTGTAAATTCATTAAACCAATTTTATTATAAATTGATTAAAAGATGTAATTACCTTGATCCAGCATAAATCAAATATGGCATTTTCATGTGCAACCCAGTCACTAATTCTGACTTTATCTGCTCAAAATTCATTAAAAGATAATAATAAATAACTCAATAAAGTAATATGATAACAAAATGTAACTGGTTTTTTGTAAAAAAAAAAAAGTTCCACAAATGATCGGATTCACCTCTGAATGGGTTTTCAGTAAAGTGAACAAACCTGCATTCTCTTGGTGACATGAAAAAGAAGAAAACTTCCTTCGAGAATTAAACAAGCTAACATAACCATTCTCATCAGACACCGCAAATATGTGAGAGTTTTTACGCGTCTGCAAAATTAAGATCTTTTAACTATTAAATCAGAGTCGAACTTGTTACAAATTTTAGGTTTTCAATACTACGAGTTACGTTGTCAAGTTATAAAATTAAAGTTTACAATTTTATCTAAAATTTGAAAATAATGAAAATAAAAAACATAAAAATATACCTTACAAAAAGAAACTGCCAATGGAGGCGTTTCCTCGCCGCCGTGTTCAACGGCCACGGCTCCAATTTCCATAAAATCCGATGCAACGGCGGCGACAAACGGACTTTTTTTAACTGAAATTAGGAAAATGAAGAAACCCTAAAACATCAAAAATAACAATCACATACACTTGCATTTAAAGCGAGGAAGAAAGAAAGGGACCTTTGAATCCACTGAGCTCTCTAGATCTGATGTCTTGGAAGAAAGATCGAGAACCAGAGGTCTCCATTTGAAGTTAATCAACAGCTCCAGAGAGAGAGAGAGTGAGTGAATAGAGATGGGGAAAGTCTTGTTTTGTGCAATATTGAAATGTTTTTATTGCTTTCAATTTGGCGCCATGGCTGTGACTTTTGAGCGGGGCGGGGAACTCAAACTTCTTTTTTGGGCGGTAATCTTATTTGTTTTCAAGCAAGCCTAAGTCAGGTAAACAACATAAGACACCCCCAAGTTCGGTGAAAGCAATATCACCCCCGCTGTTCGGAAGGTAAACTAAAGCCCCCACTTTGCAGCCGGCGTTAAAAAAATTGACGGCATAAGGGTATTATAGACATTACAAGGAATAAAAAATAAAAAATCTTTACTAAAGAAATAACAACAATCTCCCAAAGCTTATTTTCTCGCTCCTTCCTCGTCAGCCCTCGTCTTTTGCACCTCTCTCTCTCTCGGTTCTTTCTCGCTTTCTAATGCAGCTCTCAGCTCAAGCAGCTACAAAAATGAACATTCGGCCGTGAAGGATGGTGATGGAGAGTGGGTTTGACAGTGGCAACGGTAGCGACGACTACAACGGTTAATGAATGACGTGAAGAATGTCATTTGTTGAGGTTTTAGTCGGTTTTGATTAATAAGATTGGCGAGTGTGGAGTGGTAGTGGTAAGAGACGGTGGTGATAGACGGCAGTAGAGGTGGAGATCAATTTAGATCTAGTGCAAATTCCTCTACGCCCCCAGAAAGTGGGGGTTTCAGTATTACTATTCAAACAGTGAGGATACCGCTATTACCAAGCCTGGGGTGGTTTGCACAGGAAAGATCGATTTACGTATATACACAATTACTATTGTTCAACACACTTTAAAACATGAAATCTATTCAAGAACATATTATGAACCTTTCTATTATTAATGTAAATGTATATTATAATTACCATTTCTGTAATTTTTATGAGATAAATTATAATTTTGAATAATTTCAATTTCATAAATTTTAGAAATTTATTCAGAGCTTACATGCTTATAGTTATCGTAAGTCGTAACCATGTTCTGGGCTATGTGTAAGTATAAAACAAGTTATTTGGTCCAAATTCAATTATAATCTTCTTGGCATCTTGCCTGACATCACTGTTCTGCTTCTTATGCTGTATCAGCCATTGAACATATCATATATTTTAAATGTGTGTATATTTTTTTTTTAACTTAAGATTGATTGTCATATAATTTCATCTCAATAAAAAAGCTAAAAATTTTAGTTTTTATATGAATGCAAATATCTAATCATTTTTTACTCCTCTAATTTCTTTAAATTATCTTCATAAAGTTCAATTTTTTTTTATAAAGTGAGATTTAGTCAATTACCACGTCATTATAATGATGTGGTGTATCTATTTAATAATTTCCTTCGTGTGGTACCATATCAATATGAGTGGTTATTGAAAATGAAACATGAGTAGCAAAATAGTTGAAATAAAATGAGAAAGGAAAGACGTGTAATAATTAAAATTTGAAAAAAAAAAACTGAAATTTAACGATTTTTATTCATATGAAAATAGATGAATGGTTAGTTGTACCACCTTTACATGATGATATGATATGTCAAGCTCATGCAAGTCTTCCTCCCGTTCTTTTCTTGATTACATGATCTAAAGAGGAGATATTGTTTATTAACTATAATTAATAAGTGTAAATGTGGATTATTTTTTATTCGAAAGTTTAATTGGAGCAAATATGATATTTACTATTGATTTTTTCAACTAAGTGAAAGTTTTCCAGTTGGATGTGTGGAGTCGCATGGTCATATGATTGTCCTCTACCTTAGTTGTAGTTGGATTTATAGGGCATCATCGCTTCCAACACTAGTCTCTTTCTCCTTTGTCACTTGCAAAGTGTCAACCTAGCTTACAATGATTTCAATTCTCAAATTAGTTCTTCTGATTATCTAGTTTTAGACCACTTAATCTCTCCAACTCATACTTTTGAGGGTCAAACACCATTGGAAATCTCTCATTTGTTCATATTAATTACACCTCCGAACAGATAACACTTGAAACATCTGAATCTAACACAGTTGAGAGAACTTATTATTGATGATGTGAACATGTAATCTATCTTCTTCTTTCACCTCTCTGAGTCTCCAGGATTGTGGAATGCATCTTCAGGCTTCAGCCTACCAAATCTACAAATCCTTAAACTACGGTCGCTTTTGAACTTGACAGGTAATTTTTCAAAGGTTTATTGGACTACCCTATGAAGCATTTGGAAATCTTTGGCGTGAATGACATATCAATGCCTTTTCATTGGAGGGACTTAAATTTATTATTGATTCATTACTATCTAATTGATGTGAGTGAGAAGTTAAGTGGTGGTTATTTTTAATACCAACTCGACACCTTTCAACCATTGGATTACAATGAATCAACGGATAAGGATTTGTATCACAAAATTAAGTCAAATCTAAGCTCCTATAACCTAACCAATTATATATACTCTTATCATAAGTAACAAGATTAATTTTTTTAAATAAACATATGATTAAGGGTTAGTTTGAGCTTGCTTTTATTGCAAAATAAAGTATTTATTTTTACAGCAAAAGCAATATAAGGTATTTGAGAATATTTTAAAACTGGTTTGAAAATAAGTTGTTACACAAATAAGTTCGTTTTATAAAGAGTTCTAAAAGCTCACTGCTTTTGGAGGACTGATTCTGTTTATAAAATATAAAAAGTTTAAAAGCAAAAAATTATCTTTATCTGTTTACAACCTACAAAATATTTTCTATGGATTATTGAATTAATTATATTTTAATTATATTGTTGACATATTATATTAAACATGATCTTTTATAATTAATATTTATTGTTTTTAAAAATATATATTCCAATATTTATTTAATATACTTTTATAAATTTTAAATTATTTTATAGATATATTTCAATTTTAGAATTATATATCAATTTTAAAATATTTTTTGGCATTAAATTAAATTAAAAATAATTAAAACTTTGATTGACTATACAACTCATATATTCTTCCCTTAATTAAAATTTTAAAATATTATAAATGTTATTATTTATATAAAATTATAAATTATTTGTATAGAAATTATTATAAATAATTAAAAAAAATAATTGATTATAAAATATTAATTATTAAATATTATAAAGGTATAATATACATGTCTATTTTTTATCATTTATATATAATAAAAGTAAAAACAACTGTAATTTCAAACATATCTATCATACTTTAAAAAAAAATTAATTTTTAAAAATTGTTTACCAAACACCTTCAACTAATTTTATAAGCTACTTATTTTTCCGGTAAAAGAGAAGTTACTTATTTTTAAAGTAACAATAATCCCAAACTGGCCCTAAGATTTATATAAAACTAAGTAGAAATTAGTTTCAATTAAGTCTCTGGATGGAATTAAGGAATTCTTTATTTAAGAAAAAAAGGTGAATGAACATATAATTAGTAATAAGAAACAATTAAGTATTGAGATTATATTTAATGAGTCATACTTGATGAATTTTATAAAGAGTATGATTCTTAAATTCTTTTTATATTTGCAAGAAATCTTTAAAGAAGTATAATTTTATTCTAAATTCAAGCTTGATTTAATATGGTATTTTTATAAATATATAAATCCATAGGTATATTAAGTAAATTCCTAAAGACGGGGGGCCATTAGGAAAACAATAACTTAAAGGTTAAAATTTCAAATAAATTAATATGAAATTTAATTTAAAAAAAAAAATTGTAGAGCCAAGGGCTCCCCTAACCACTATGAAGATATACTCAATAATAAACGTTAAGATTACCTATCAAAATTAAGTATTTCTTATATTCATTTTTTCGAATATATGGGGTGGGGCTATTTTTATTCATAAATTTATTCTAAATACCCGATATTTTTGTATTGTTATAAAACCTTTAGATAAATTATAAGTTTTTAGTCTTGAAAGATTGAAATTCATAGAAAGTCTTTCCATGCCTTCGTTCCTCATTCATGTGACTCTGTTGCCTTCTCATTTGTATGTTCAAATTGGTAAGGCGATGATAGTTTAGTTTTTGCAGTCTATAGTCTATAGAAAGAGAACACAAATTTTCAAGCTATTGGCAGGCTGTCCTAATCTTATAAGACTTTTGGTTTACTGATGACTTCAACAGTATAAAACAGCGCCCAAAGCCTTGTATCTTCGACAAGAGTTTACTGGGACTGTAGATAAAATCTAATACACTTGCCTACCGGCATGGATATGGTAATTGAGTTTAATTCAATCCATAAACAGATGGTTATTATGTTTTTTTTTTTTTTCTTTTCATCAATTACAAGAAGAATCTATGGCTATATATTTTATTTTTTTCTCTCGATAGATTATGAAGATGATAAAGAGGATCAAGATTCTCATACAAAGAGAAGGAAAAACCTAACTGACTAAATCCAAAAACAATTTCATCAAAGAAAGGAAAAGATGGTTGTATAGAAGTGGGTGTAAAAAGCAGAGAAACATAGTAAGTTAATTAGGTTATACGGTGGCTTCCATCACTAGGTTACATCCCTGGATGGGGTTAGGTGAAAATAACTCACCCAAGATCAACCGCAAAATCAAATTAAAAAAAATACTTTTAAGTCGATTTTCTAGCTTCATGGCGGCATCCCTTCCCATACTAGCTTCTTTCTCCTTCCTAACCTGCAAGTCTTAATCTAGCTTTCAATGATTTCAATCTTTCCCAGATTCCTTCTGATTTGAGTCGATTTTCTAGTTTGATAGACCTTAATCTCTCCCGCTCGAATTTTAGTGGTCAAATTCCATCAGAAATTTCCCATTTGTCTAAATTGGATTCATTTGATCTTAGTTCATATTACAATTACTTCGACGGTAGTCTCATCATGAGACTTGAAACACGTGTTCTGGAAGGTTTAGTTCCAAACCTGACAAAGCTAACAAAACTTATTCTCGATAACGTGGACATGTCTACCATAGCACCCAGTTCCTTGGAGAATCTTTCTTCTTCTCTAACTTCTTGGAGTCTTGGTCACTGTGGAATGAAAGGGAACTTTCCAGATCACATCTTCAGCCTGCCAAATCTACGAGTCCTTGATTTATGGTGGAACTTCAACTTGACCGGTAATTTTCCAAATGTTAACTGGAGCGGCCGTTGAGGAGTACCTAATTAAATTAGCCATCTCAAGTCCTCGAGGTATTCCTCTCTTATAATAGTTTCATTGGCACATTTCCAGATATTTTTGTAACCTTAAAGCAACTTTCTTATTTATCCATTGAAAGTAATCAATTAGTTGGTCGGATTGCTTCGCTTTTAAGTGAGCTTCAACAGTTAGTTAGTATTAGTTTATTCAATAACTCTTTTAATGTCAAAATACTTTCTTGGTTATTCATCCTACTGTTATTGTACATAGACCTTGGCAGTAACCAATTAACTGGCTACATTCAAGAATATCAGAGTATTTCACTACAAACCATTTATTCGGATGGTAATAGATTGCATGGTTCAATTCCAAGTTCAATCTTTCAACTTGTGAACCTGACTACACTCCCACTTTCTTCAGACTACTTACGTAAAACAAGGATTAATGCAATAGAAATAGAAACTGCAATTTGATGGCCCTTAGCAAAACCATGAATATCCAATTGTTGGTGACGTTGTTAGCATGGGCCACTTCGATATCGGCGGTCATCGACTGTGCTACCGTGACGGCACTCGTCTCTTCCTGCGCCAGCTTTATCACCTATGGCTCACCTGACCCCTTTCCTGGTACCCCATGTTGTGATGCCATGATGAGACAAAACTTAATCGCTGACTCTAAAGATAACAGGAGTTCCGTTTGCAGATGTCTAATGGGCATCCTAACGCCACAGCTATTGCCACTTTGCCAAGGTGTCCACTTGGGCTTCACTATTGATCCCAATACAGATTGCACTCAGTATACATCTCTTCTTGCCTCTCTTTGTTTCGGACAATTTGTGAAAACAATCAAATGGAGGAAACTTATTTTATTTTTAATAAATTTAATATTTCCTTTGATTGTCTATATAAACATTTTTTCAAAAAGGTTTTCAAACAACTAAATTAAATATTTGACAAGTTTATAAGCCCTTAACAAGTTGCATTCGTAATAATTGACGAGTATTACTTGTCAAAAGTAGCTCGCCGCTTGTTAGATCTGATAAATAATAATTGCCAACAAGTAATTATCATTGACCATCCCTATTTTTTTTTTATTTGCATGATACTTTTACTATTTTTATCTTCTCTCATCCTTAAGTTTTGAAAAAATCTCTTCTTAAGTCCTCCAGTTAAAAATTCTGTTAGTTAACATCTATTAACCTTAATATTCTAATAAATTTATCATTTTACCCTTACTACCACATATAAAAAATAATTAATTTTTAAGGATAATATTAAGTTAAATGATCAAATTACCCTTCAAGTAAATACCAATATGTGTTAATATTGTCCATAAAAAGTAATTTTAATATATGTTAAAGGTAATTTAGTCATTTAATTTAATATTATTCTTTAAAAATTAAGTAATTTTTTATATGTGTTAGTAAGGATAAAATAGAAAATTTATTAAAATAGAGGTTAATAGATGTTAACTAACAGAATTTTTAATTGGAGGACTTGAGAAGAGATTTTTTCAAAACTTAGGGATGAGAGAAGATAAAAAGAACAAAAGTCTCATATGAGTCAAAAAAAGGGAAAAGATATGTGTGGTCAATGATAATTACTCATTTGCGAACTCGTAGAGTGTAACAAATATTGCTAGAGAAAAATAAATAAATAAATAATAAAGGGTTTTGATTAGACAATTAAAAGAAGAGTAATTATCATTGACCATCCCTACCTTTTTTTATTTTTTTACTCATATGAGACTTTTACATTTTTTATCTTCTCTCATCTTTAAGTTTTGAAAAAATCTATTCTTAAGTCCTCTAGTTAAAATTTTTGTTAGTTAATATTTATTAATCTCCATATTCTAATAATTTTACCATTTTACCCTTATTAACACATATAAAAATAGCTAATTTTTCAAAGACAATGTTAAGTTAAATAAACAAATTACCCTTTAAAAAAATACTAATATGTGTTAATATTATACATAAAAAGTAATTTTAATATGTGTTAAAGGTAATTTGATCATTTAATTTAATATTATCCTTTAAAAATTAAGTCATTTTTTTATATTTATTAGTAAGAGTAAAATGATAAATTTATTGAAATATGGATGTTAATATATGTTAATTAACAGAATTTTTAACTGGAGGACTTGAGAAAAGATTTTTTCAAAACTTAAGGAAAAAAATGGCAAAAGTCCCATATGAGTGAAAAAAGAATAAAAATATAAGGGTGATCAATGATAATACATCATTAAAATAAATTAGTAAATATAGAAATATGCAGGGAATAAAAGTTCGTACTATCTAATTAATTTATAAATTTTGTCAGGATTGGGGGAAACGATCGCTTGATGTAGCCCTTAGATTGTACTTGTTTCCAGTGTGAGATTCAAATATTAATGTTAGGTCCTTACCACATAACTTTATAAATTTTAGTTTTAAATTTTCGAATCAAGTGACTTTAAGTGATATTAATGTATTGGTTACATATTAACTAATTCCTCCCAGAAAAATCTCAGGAAATTTAAATAAATATCCAAAATTAAGGGATTGATTGAAAAATAACTAAACCCCCAAGTTATTGCAGGTCCCAATCCAAAAATAATTGAACTCTAAAAAATACCCCATTCTACTATATCACCCTCTACCCCTAACCTTAGGCTCACTACAACCTTAGCCTAAGCTGAAAGAAAAATCACTCACTTATTACAGTGGGATGAGTCAAAAGCTACTCCAGTTCGGCAGATTCCTTTCCATGATTTTGGAACGGTTCCCATTCCTTTGTCATTGAAACTCCTGGATTCTGGCCATATACGTGATTAAAAAAAAAAAAAAAAAAGCCACTCAGAGAGTCTTCATAGGCAATCCTGTAGTATCGTTTTACAACCAANTACTTTATTAAAAAAAAAAAAAAAAAAAGCCACTCAGAGAGTCTTCATAGGCAATCCTGTAGTATCGTTTTACAACCAATAATCACAAACTACACAAATGGTAGCTACTTGCTAGCTTCGTAGAAAATTACAAAGAAGATTAGAGAAGCGTCACATGAAAAACATAACATATACAAACAATTTAAGGCTTGGCTTGTTATGACTCGATTTGTTTGTTTCTGTTCATGATTTTCACCGTTAATTACCACTATCCAAGACGCCAACTACAACTTCTTGGCCATATCTGGATTTCAATAAGAGATCTTCTCTATTCTTGAAGTCGTTCAGCTTGTAGTCTGCAATGCATTCTTCCTTGGTTCGCTTTTATACACCAGCACCACTTCTTCCAATTCTTTTCAACCATTAATCATTACTTCAAGTGAGCAGAGAGATAGAAATAAAGAGATTTGATTCTAACCCAGATGATAGTTTTGCTTACCAGAAAGCTTGGGGGCTTCATCTGGGTGAGCTCTGCCGCGAAGCCGTTGATGCTGTGTTGGTAACTGTAAAGACGAGAAACACTTGCTTCCTCCTCATTCTCTTTCACAGAAAGCAAATACGACTGGTGGGTGTCTGGCATTTGGACCAAGTGCCAGAAAATTTTTTAATTTTTTGTGTTCTGCAAATATTTTTTTTCTATCCTTAAATTCATGTGTACCTATATTAAACCTTCAATTTATACAGATAACCATATTCAAATGCCATAATTATTATTATTTTTTTTACAGCTTAGCTTTTGACTAACCCACTGTAAGGTTGTGATTTTTCTTCTTTGTATTGAGTGTTTTTAATAATTTAAAAATCTAATATTTGGACCGTTCAATCTTTAGTCCACGATCATTCAAAATAAGAGGGATAGAGGTTGATACCGTATATTATGAGTATTCTTTATAGTTCAATTACTATTGGATAGAGTCTTACAAGGAATTATAGGATTTGATTAATTTTCAATCAACTCTCTAATTTTGAATATTTATTAAAATTTTCCGAAAATCCCTGACCTTTCTCTATTTTTCTCAATTGCAGAAACTGATGTAAATGACATTGCCGTCCAAATTGATAAATTGGTGTTAGTGGCTAGTTCCATAATTTTGCTCGTTCATAACATATTGTTTTGATCTTGTTCAGCAAAAAATCAAAACAATTCAAACTTAAAGTTAATTATAATTTATTCTTAATGCCATGGAGGGGTGCTAGATAATCAGCACGTGGTCTAATCTAACAAGTACTCCCACGATAATATCTTTATAAAGGGTTTAGGTTATTATAAATTTTTTTATTTAATTTTTTTAGTAATAATTGATTGAATATAATCCAATATTTGTGAAAAAAATATAAAAGATAATTATTATTATATCAATTCAGTAACTTTTTAAATATTAGATTGAAGTAGATTTATGGAAGAATGAAAAAAATTAAGTTAAAAAATGAAATTATAATAGGATGATCTATTTATAAATATCTAATAAAGAAATTATCATCGGTTGAAACTAACAACAAATTATTTTATTTTTTATATACATCAAATAATAGGTGTTAAGAATTAAGTTTCCTCTATGCATCCATTATTCTAAATACACTAGTTATTAAATTTTAGAACTTAAGTTTTTCTTACAAATATATCGCCATAAGTCTAAAAATAACATCAATAGACCAATAACATTCAGTAGACCAATCTTTAATTTGTTTAAAAAATAAATGAATTAAAACCAATAATTTTTTTCAAAAGTTAATGTACTTAGAAAAATCACTAATTAATAAACCATTTATATTAATCTCTCACGTAGTTTGAAGTTTCTATTTATTTTTTATTGTAGCCTTTTATTCAATAAAGTCTTAATTTATTTAATTTTTTGTTAGCTACATGATAATATTTTTTGAATATTAAGAAAATGAGTTGAATAAAAGTATAATTTTAAAAATATTTAATTAAACGTGGGATATACTTAGAAAATGATTGTTAAAAGTGAAATTTTAATTGCAAAAAGTCTTACTCTCGAACAATTATATTTATGACTACAAATAGTCCCATCCTTTTTACTAATTCTTCCCAAAGATGGCCATTTGGTGATTTGAGAATTCTTGTATTTATTTTTAATAAAAATAGGCTATTTATTTTTAAAACATTTTTCTCTTCCTCTCACTTTTCCATTGTATTTACAGAATTCTTGATTACAAGACTTTCATTCCTCTTTCAACGTTACCCCCTGAGTGGGGAGTAATTTTTATACTTTTAAAACTTAAGGGACCGAATTTTTTTCCTAAACGTCAGGGGGTTGCTGTGATTTATAAAGAAATAGCGTATATTAATTAATGACTAACTGAAGAAACCGTCTCCCGGAAACGTTCGTCCGAAACTCCTCTGTAGCGATTTCAGCTGTAAGTACTGCTTGTAAATTTTAAAAATTAATTATGTGCAATCCCTATTTTAATCATTTGATTCCGATTTGCAGCTCAAATTTCTATTGATTTTCACATTCATAAAGCTTTTCTGATATTGCTTCGTTGATTTGTTTCTGGGTTTCAATTCATCTGCTTTATTACTTTCTGCTATTAATTATTAAAATTTTGATTAAAATTGTGTAACACTTAGCTTACATATGCACAGTTCGGCACATGAATTTGAGTTCACTTTATTGCAGTGCTGGACTAACTAAGATCAGAATTAAGGTTCTTTATTTAAATCCTATATACACTTGCTTTAATCAGAATTCCTTGCTTTTGTCTTTAGAGGCATGTTAAGTAGAGAATTGAAATCTAAGCATGAAACCGAATTCTGGGTATTTTGTTTTTGAGGACATCGTCTGCTGTCAGTTTCGAAGAGAGATTTAAATGTGTCGTGGTAACTTTAGAGAAGAGAAAGATAATGTTTTTATTACTTTTAATTTTTACTATCATAGTGAATTATCATGGCGGGTTTGGAGGAATTGAGAAGGAAGCTTGCACCTTTGTTCGATGCTGAAAAGGGTTTATCAACTGGATCAACTGTTGACTCGTCTGATACTTATATGGTATGTTTACTTTATACAAGGAAAATGGATACACAAGTAGAGTTGTTTTGTATGATTTATTGCTGGTTATATGTAGCTGTCAGAAGGTGGAACTGTTAATTTGTTAAGTAGATCATATGGAGTGTACAACATTAATGAGCTCGGATTGCAAAAATGCTCGTCTTGGCTTTTGGATGAATCAGACCACACTGAGAAGACATATCGTTGTGCCTCTCGTGAGATGAGAATTTTTGGCTCTATAGGCAGTGGTGCAAGCAGTATTGTTCAAAGAGCTATCCACATTCCCACTCATAGGATAATTGCCTTGAAGAAAATTAATATTTTTGAAAAGGTATGCAATTTCTTACTTGCTGTTCTCTATTTGATTTCGTGATTTGAGGTTTTGGGTTCTTATTGCAACACACTTTTATTTTTCTCAGAAAGAAGCTAAATTTGATTAAAATATGCATCATATCCTCAAGGAAAACTTTAAGTAGAGTACTATAGAAAATGCAATTATTTCTGGCCCCATTAAGGAAGATGGTAGTAGTTGTTTGATGTGCTGAGAAAGCACTTCTTCATTCAGTTTGGATTATATTTGCAGTAATTTAGCAAAAGGCATCTGGAGCCAAACCTATTGCATGACTTTTAGTTATACTCAGTATCATGTTTGCTTACTCTGCTATTATATTTCTTAAAGATCTGTTTCCATGACAAAGTTAAGAATCTTGAATTTTTTATCTGTGACAAATATTCAGGCCATAATAATAGGACTTTTTCTCAAAAGGAGTTCTTTGTAGACATGATTTTATAAAATGTGTCATATGGTTATGACAATGATTCTCATGCATATTCACTTTTTTCTTAATAGGAGAAAAGGCAACAGCTTCTAACGGAGATAAGGACATTATGTGAAGCTCCTTGTTTTGAGGGTCTAGTGGAGTTCCATGGAGCATTTTATATGCCAAACTCGGGGCAAATAAGTATAGCTCTGGAATACATGGACGGAGGTTCACTGGCTGATATCTTACAAGTGCAGAAAAGTATACCAGAACCAGTTCTTTCATATATGTTTCAAAAGCTTCTGCAGGTAAGGACATTTCATTTTCTTTCACTTTGGTTTTTCTCTTCACAGAAGTAGCATTTTCCTCAATAAATACTGCATTTTTTAACCGAGTACACATTTTGTTTCCTCTGATTCTTCAAGGGACTAAGCTACTTGCATGGTGTTAGACATTTAGTTCACAGAGATATCAAGCCAGCAAATCTTCTTGTAAATCTCAAGGGGGAGCCAAAAGTTACAGATTTTGGCATAAGTGCTGGCCTAGAGAATTCAGTGGCAATGGTTAGTGATCAAAACTATTCATTCTTTAATTTACTATTGTATGCTGCTTTCTATTGCACTGTTTATCTGGATTGGTGGTTGTTACTTTTAGTTACTTTCGGACATAGATATGCATCTTGAATGTCTTAAAGATGTTTCTAACCTGTGCCAAATGTCATATGCTAGTGCGCTACTTTTGTCGGAACTGTTACATACATGTCACCTGAGAGAATCAGAAACGAGGGCTATTCTTATCCTGCTGATATCTGGAGCTTAGGTCTTGCTCTCTTTGAATGTGGTACAGGAGAATTTCCATATACAGCTGATGAAGGACCTGTCAATCTGATGTTACAGGTCGTTATTTTCATATTATATGTTGTTTTGAAATTTTCATTTTTTGCTAAGCAATAAACTTATGCGTCTTGTTTTTATGGAAGATCTTGGAAGATCCATCACCGTCACCATCAAAACAGATTTTTTCACCAGAGTTTTGTTCATTTATTGATGCTTGCCTTCAGAAGGATGCAGATGCCAGGCCCACAGCAGAGCAGGTAAAACAACAGATGGTATTTATCACACATAGATAAAAACGTAAAAGTTTCATGAATTGTTTTTAACTTCCTATGGGATATTAAGCAGATAATATTTAAAGATATTTGAACCTAAATGTTTAAAACTAGTAGATTTAGATATGTTTAATCATTTTTTTCTGTTCATGCATCATATATGGCACGGTGGAGTTAATTCACACACTTGTTACTCGGTAAAAAATGGTTGATAAATAAAGAATATAATAACATTTAAATGGAGTCAATTCAGACACTTTTTAAACATAATATTTAAAAATAATATGATTTTGTATGCATTTTCATCGTTGGTTTAAAGATATTTTAAAACTTGACTTACTTCATTAAAGGAAATCATGATAGTTTGTAGGTGATGTTGTTTACTTGGTGCTGTCTACTGCAGCTTCTTTCACACCCATTTATCACAAAGTATGAGAATGCTAGAGTGGACCTAGCAGCATTTGTTCAAAGTGTATTTGATCCAACACAAAGGATGAAGGATCTGGCAGATGTGAGTACATGGATCTTAAAGTGTGGGTATATATGTATATATGTATTTACATATGTATGTATATATGTTTGTTTGTATGTTAATTCAGACACTTGAAGCTGCAAGTAATCACTTGTTTTGTTCAATGGATATTGACACCATATTTCTGTGACTAGATGCTGGCGATACACTACTACTTACTTTTTGATGGGTTGGATGAAAATTGGAAGCATTTAAAGACATTGTATAATGAAGGTTCAACTTTTAGGTATTGTTCTGTTCTACATGGTGACATTTCTTTGTCAATATTTTTATGAAGAAATTGGTAGTTATGGAAAGGGAACTGGCCATTATATAGGTTTGAATGATGTCATTTAAAACAAGATTTAACTTGAAGGAGCTTCATCAAATTTTGCCTCAAAATCAAGGACATTATGATTTTTCTTTCCAACAACTGTGAAACAGGATAATCAGGATGATCTTTTGAGCGGCTTGTTTTTGTCATTATTTCTGCTAAAACAAATTTCCTTTTCTTCATAGATTTTCTGGCGAGGAGTTCATTGGTCCAAATGATATTTTTGCATGTTTGTCGAAGATACGGAGTAAATTAGCAGGTGACTGGCCTCCTGAAAGATTAGTACATGTTGTGGAAAAACTTCAGTGCCGTTCGCATGGTCAAGATGGAGTTGCAATTCGGGTATCAGGATCCTTAATCATTGGGGATCAATTCCTTATTTGTGGAGAAGGTGTACAAGTAGAGGGATTGCCGAGTTTTAAAGATCTTTCAATTGATATCTCAAGTCAAAGAATGGGTACATTTAAGGAACAGTTTATCATGGAAAGGGGAAATGTTATTGGGCGTTACTTCATAGCTAAACAAGAGCTCTATATTACCCACCCAGTAGAATGACTGACGGTGAAATGGTCTTCTCCAAGGTCTGTTGTTCAACCCTTCTTTACAAGTTACATGAGTGAAAGTGTTTCTTACCCTGATTTTTGTTTATGAAAATGTTCTGACATAATCATTTATCTCTTTTGTTTAACTTTGCTCTTTCTTGTGGACAGTTTCTTTCTGTCGTCAACATCTGCGTACAACCACTCATACATTGTGTGGTGTAATACTGCAACATAATCATCTAGACCTTAAATACAAACAGTGTGGGTGGAACCTTTTCATGAAAAGACGTAGACTTACACTAGCTGGAGCTTTGAGCTGAAAATTCTTGGCGCCAGTCTGTATAGCTCCCAAACTATAATCTCCTCTTTGTATTGATTCATATATTTATGTTGCGCAAATGTAACGTGGTGTGGAATTAGAGAGCTTTCATTTAAGTTATAGGTGTACTGTCATCAAATTGCAACACATTTATTTATACGGGCCAAGTTAAATTTTGCCCTGACTAATTCATACTAACAATTACAATAAGATCGTTTTCAAACCTGTCTTTGTGATAACAATTTCTGCTGCAAAGTATTTGGCTTCATGTGAATACAGATCAGAGCAAAGAGTCTCAACTAGTGGAGATCATTGTCAATACACTTAACATTTTTCTGCAACAACGACATAGAATTCTACAGCGGTTTGCGAGTACCAGATACTTCTTCAGTAACTGATGATGCCTAATCCTTTTGAAGGAGGGCGTTGCTGAGATGGGCGTAAATCATGGTTCAACTACCAAATTTATATATTTGGTATGGGGCATCGCCAGCTCCCTTGTAACTTGAATATCCTGGAATCTAAGAAGGAAAATAAAATTGATGAGATGTAAAATGTGTTGCCATAAAAAACGTATGATCTTGCTTTGAGGCAGGGTTGCGAGGAATTGCTGTGAATAAATGACATCAAGAAGAACAAATTTGCCAGTTTGTGATATTATGAAATATTATCGTTTTGCAATGAAATTGTCTCATGCGTAGTAATACTGGTACAAGTAACAACTCGCATAAGTTCCCAATGAACAATACTATGTAACTTATAAATATAGTGTATATATATATACACCATATGTATTAAAGTTAAAATGCTAGATTAAAATGGAATTATTCATTCAAATACCTAATCTATATTTATTACGCTTTCTTTTATTTATTTTTAACCTTCTTATTATGATAATTAAATAAATTTTTCTAACAACCAAACCATCCTGTCCAAAGGCCTCCTGATCCGAATCCAAACCAACCCGACCCATTCCATAGCTGTACGGGTTTTAGCTTAAACCCTACCCTCTTTTACACAATTCTCTTCTTAGCCTCCAATTGCAGCACTGCTGGGACCAAATACTCTCCGCAACGATGCCGAAGCATTATAGACCTGCCGTAAGTTCTCTAATACGACATAGTTTTGTCTTCTAATCGGTACTTCGAATGCACACAATCTCTGAATTTTTTTTCTCGTGAACTTTCCCCTTGATTCTCGATTGAATTTTCCAGGGAAAGAAGAAAGAAGGAAACGCTGCTAGGTACATCACCAGGTCGCAAGCACTCAAGAGCCTTCAAGTTAATACAAGGCTTTTCAGGTCCTTTTTCCCACTCTCTTGACTGTTGTTGTATGTTTATACGCGAGAGTGAGAAGTTATGTGGAGATTGTGTTTTTATTAGGGTTTTTTTGTTTCAAAAACTGAAAAACAATTAACTAAGGAAATAGAATAAAGTTTGAATAGTTATTAGACTTTCAGGAGTTGTAACTACTTGCGTTTTTTAAGAAAACATAGAAGGTGGAATGGAGTGCTGAATACTGTAAATTGATTGTTTTGTTTCTTAATATCAAATGACTGCGAAAAATTTGGTGGTACTTTCTCATCCTTTTCATGGATAGGCTCTTAGGTTCATTGTGTATGGGCCAGAAAAAAGCATTCAATAGGCTTAATTTTTTATGTTCAGTGTGTTGGTGAATGGAGTAGGTACTCTAGAATTGACATTGAGTGGTATTTTGACTTCAATCACTAATTTTATGAAGAGAATTCCAATTCTATGGACGGTTTCCATTCTGCCAATGTGCAGTTTTAATGTATATGTGTTTGAGTTGTGAATCAAGCTGTCTAGACATTGTTTATTTGTAATTTTGTTGGAGAGGTGGGGTTAAATGAGGCTATGCTTATTGTTTTATTGGTTTGAAAAAATGTAGGAGATTATGCATCTACAAAGGTATATTCCCCCGAGAGCCAAAAAAGAAGTTCAGAGGAAATCACCACACATATTATCACTTGAAGGATATTCAATTCATTCGACATGACCCAATACTTGAGAATCTGAGAGCAAAGAGTGCATATGCGAAGAAGGTAATTAAAGCTAAGGCGAAGAAGAACAAGGAACTCGCAGAGCTTCTCATAAAGCGCCAACCTCAAATCAAACTAGACAGACTTGTTCTGGAAAGGTCCTCTAAATTTACTGATTGTAGTTTTCCTTGTAGTAATTGCAACTCTTGCACTACCACCATAACAACTCCCTGAGAATCTTTTTTTTGGGTTACGCTTGGGATTGCAGGTATCCCCACTTTGTTGATGCTCTCAGAGATTTAGATGATCCTCTCACGTTGGTGCACCTTTTTGCTGCATTACCTGCATCTGACAGGTTGAAAATTGAAGTGAAGCGTGTCCATAATTGTCGAAAGTTAGTACCTTTTCTTTTTTCTATTAAAATGAACATTAAAAAAAAAAAACCTGCAGCTTATAGGGTGTTGAAATGTGCTTTTTGCTTTAACAACTTTTAATTTAATGACTTGTTGTCCAATTTTGGTATCTTATCACCTTTGCTACTTAAATAACCTTAATGTTGGTTCCTTTGCTAGGTTGAGTCATGAATGGCAAGCCTACATTTCTCAAACTCATAAATTGCGAAAAGTTTTCATATCGGTGAAAGGGATATATTACCAGGTACCACGTCAATCATGTATACCATTGTTGTATGATGTGGAAACAACCTTTCTTATTTATATCAACATGTCTGTACTGTTTCATGTGTACAGGCTGAGGTTGAGGGTCAGAAGATTACATGGCTAACACCTCATGTGCTGCAGCAAGTTTTGCCTGATGAAGATGTTGTCTATGATGTGTTGCTCAACTTCTTGGAGTTCTATGAGGTTTATTTTCTTATTGCTGCTGATTTCCTTCTACTGTCATTGTCATTTCTTTCAAGATTTTAGCAATTGAACATTTTTTTCCTTTTATTTCCTTTTGAAAATCTGTTTATCTTTTGAACTAGTATTTTTGGACCAATCTACTCTAAGTACCTATCTTTCTGATTTACATACTAAATTTGCTTTGGGTGCAGACTCTCCTCGCCTTCGTTAATTTTAAACTTTATCATTCAATCAATGTAACATATCCACCCATTCTTGATACTCGATTGGAAGCTTCGGCGGCAGGTTTGCTTCTTCTCATTTTGTATGCAACTTAAGTAGTACCAGAAATTTATTTGTTGTTGCACTTGTAACACTTATGATCCAGTTCTTTTTTTCAATATTTAATAATTCAATTAATTCTATTTTCGGAATGCTGCAGAGCTTTATGCATTGTCAAGATACTTTGATGCTAACTCTAGAACTGTTGAGCAAGTTGTTGATGCTCAGCTAGATGAATCGGAACTTAGACTTGCCCAACTTCAGCATCAACTTCCTTCCAATGAACCTGGTGCTTTGATGCAACTTGTCAAAGGTGCTACCGATGAAAATGAAGAGGATGAAGATACAAAGGAGTGTAAGAAATTCTTCAAGGATATGAAATTCTTCTTGAGTCGCGAGGTGAGATAAATAGTTTATTGGACAATGACTTGTCTTGCACCAGTTTATAGGACTGACTTGATACTTGTTTTGCTTTTGGTGGTGGGAGCTTGAAGCTACCACGGAGGAATGAAAATAAAATGGATCGAGAATCTGGCATTTGCCATTCATGATGCTCTAATCATGTATACGTCTCCTGTTTGCATTTCATGGTCAATGTAATTGGTGACACCTTATATAGATTAAACTTTAGTGACTAATTATTGAATTTTCAGATTTCAGCACTTCATTATTGTTTCTTAAAACAGTTGCATGTATTGTTAAACTGGCAATGTATAAAAAAATATGAGAAAAAATTTGTTAAGCAACAATTTTGATTGACACCAAAAGTTGTTTCATTTATAGAATTTAGACATTTGTGGTTGTGTTAAGGCTTTAACTGGCGCCAATTTAGGTTGAAGAGCTTGTTCACGTCATGGAATTACATTTAGACTGGATGATATTGAAGGCACATTCATCTCATGTCTTCTCATTTACAAATTATGTATTTGTCCGGTTCACATATGTTAGGCCTTTTGATATTTTTGATGCATTCTTCTAGTTTGTCGGTTTTGGAATCATTCTTTTTTACTTTTCTGTTTTTGGAAATTAATCTTTCATATGTTCAGGTACCCAGAGAGTCATTGCTTTTTGTCATCCCTGCTTTTGGTGGTGTTGTTTCTTGGGAGGGAGAAGGGGCTCCTTTTGAGGAAGCTGACCAGAGTATAACTTATCAGGTTGGTCATCAAACTCAAAGTATAAGTTGTATTTAAATGTGTTTCTGAATAGTCAATTAAATTTTTTTTTTTTTTTTTTTTCTTGCAGATTGTTGACAGGCCAACTAAGGGTCATATATACCTTTCAAGACAATATGTTCAGCCACAGTGGGTTTATGACTGCGTAAATGCACGGATTATATTGCCAACTGAGGCTTATATGGTGGGAAGGTAAATTTTAGAAGACATAGTCTTGGAATTTCTTCTCCTCCCTCCTATAAGGGTACTGCAGTTATTGCAGCCTCTGGCTTCGAGTCCTTAATTACCGTGTTTGACCAGTGGATTATGGATGTACATTTTTCCTGAGAAACACTTCAACTATTATCTGTCTATTAGTGAGAATTAGCATACATTTAGCTATGTCATTGCTCAGTTTTTCTAAATGCTCGATTCAATTTTTTTTTTTCAATTCACAGGGTTCCTCCCCCACATCTGTCACCATTTGTTGATAATGAAGAAGAAGGTTATGTTCCTGATTATGCAGAAACCATTAAAAGGCTACAGGGTGCTGCCCGAAATGAAATTCTTCCAATGCCAGGTGTGGGAAAAGAGGATCTAGATGATCCTCAAAATTTGCTTGCTGAAGGTTATATCAGTCGGGCAGAGGCTATTGAAGCCGCCGAGAGAAAGCAGAAAGTATGTGTACTGATACTTCTATTTCGTTGGTGTTCAAAGTTCACTAACAATGACCTTTCAGACAACTTTTTGAGATTTTTTTAACGTGTTCAATTGTAGCTTTCCAATGTTTTGCCCTTTATTTTTCTTTCTGGTAACTCTCTTGTTTGCTACTGTTGTTCTAAGGATGCGTTATTATAAAAAAAGGGATATCACATAGACTTTTGATTAATTGAGTCGCTGAGGGTAGCAATTTAAGCTAGAATAGTCATTTGCACTAAGAAGAAACCATTGCTGTCATTTGCTTAATTCATTTCTGCTTTAAGTTTATTACGGTATTTATCAACTAAATCAAATTAAAAAATCAACACAGATGATGGCACTTGAGAAGCAGTATCATGATGAATTGAAGATGGAAGTTCAGTCTACCGAGTATTCTTCATCTGTCTCGGATACGAATAGGCAGAGCACTGATGAGGATATGGAGGCTAAGGAGGGAAAATCTCTCCCAGATTTACAACAAATTGACAATGATACTGCAAATATGTCAAAAGTTCTGATGTCACGTAAAAAGAGGGGGCTTTATGAAGCCATGAAGGTAACTCTGTTGAGTCTGATGCGATTGATTTTTTCTATTAAAGACTAGTGGGCTTTCTTTGGTTGTGAAAACATTTTTCCTTCATCCCCCATCCATTTTGGTTTACCTTTGTTTCAAATTTTCATGTCTCTTAGTTTGATGTCTTAATGTCTTTGTACTGTTTTTCAGAAAGGACAAGAACGGAAGAAAGCTCATGTTGATCTCATTAAGGAGCGAAAGAAGAAAATTGAAAGTCAGAGAAGTAAGAAGTAAAGAGGGCCAGAAATCTGCGCGGCTTGAAACTAATTGTCATCATTTTGGTTTTGTGTTTTAATAACTGCTTATAAAGCCGGTTAATATGTTCAGTTGGACGTTTAGAAATAGCCAATTAGGGTTGTCATTGGCCAAAATTTTGTTAAAATATATATAATTTTTTATTGACTGTAACATATATTATCATCGGTTCGGTAACATTATTGAGTAGTAACAACTGTTACTTTAGAATGTAGTATGTACTTTTTTATCTTAAGTCATTTTAACGGTTTGTATTGGTCTTAAGGTTATAAGAAACAAATTTCCTTTTTATTTGATTAGATGTTTTCACTTGAAATAGTCCACGAGTACATGATGCGGAAACTAGCCGTTGTGTGCTGGTTTTTCTCGCACAAGATTTAGCAAACAGCTGGAGCTCTCATCTCGTTCTGGTGGGTGCAAGTAGCAACCTGATGAACATAAAAAAACTTGCATGAAAAGATTAAGAAATATCAAACGTGACTTTTAATAGATGAACCGTAACCAGTCAGATCATCATAGTACTTAGACCACAACATTACACCTCCGTACTTGGAGGTTTTCTTGATCAACGGTAGAACCTGAGATATGAGAACATCTTTAGGAATAAATCCACTACTAGCTGCAGTTGGTGCAGCAGGCAGACCGAGGAAGAACTTGGTAGCTGTCACATTATTAGTCCACTGATCCCACGTTGTTCTCACTTCAGAAGCATCATCCTTGTATTCACAGTAATTGTTGTAGAATTGCATCCATATGTAATCAAAGAGTCCTGTTGCTAAGGCTTCACCCATGTACACATCAGGGAATGGACACTGTGGCGCTGCTGTTAGATATACCTTCTTTTCTGAGTGGTACTTCTTCAACTGCCTGTCTTTGTACAAAGCTAACTAAACGAAGAGATCAATATGTTCGATCATTAATCAGACAAATAATGCAATAATGAAATTTAGCTTGATGTACACTAAATTTTATTATCCCCATTAGGGTCCTGTTGAAAATGCTAGTAGATTGCATCAGATTTATATTTAGTCAAAAACCTATCATAAAACTTTACAAATTATCATAACCCTCTTCTAAATTTTGTTTAAAACCTCCTTTGGAAAGAGAATAACAGAAGAAATAAAACCAAGATCTTCCTATGCTTTAGTGCATACATTGTACATTACCTTGCCAGTTCATCATAGTGAAGCGGGCTCCCCCCTTCAATAACAAAATCAATTCCATCAAGAACAGCATTTCCAAACGGTCTTGAAGATGATGATCCACCCAAGTAATTGTCCCATAAGTATTGAGATACATTCTTCGCATCTTCTGAAGATACAAGAGAGTAGGAACCATCTCCACATCCAATAGACAACATAACCTTCACTCCTTTGCTTTGGCAAGATCGAATATCATCTGCCAAGCCTTTGCACCCACCACTTGAAGGATCGCAATGGTCATCTAAGTCAAGTTCTGGGGTTTGATTGTTGCCAAATACACAAAGAAAAGCTATTATAACATAATCAAATCTCCCAGTTGCACATGTATCAGCTAGTGCGCCCTCCTTGGCATTTTGGCCCCAGTAGATTGAGAAGCTACCTGAATATGACCGCTTTGCTATAATGGCAAAAACTAGAAAGAATAAAAGTATCCTTTTGGCCATTTTCCTTTTTTTTTTAAGGGGATGAAATGCTAAATTATTGTTGGTAGTTGCTTGCTTTCCTAGATTGAACTTTTATACTGAGTTTTCTTTAATTTCATCGATTTCTGTTTATGAAGCACAACTTGTTCAAGCTGTAAGCTTTGTACAGAATGGGACTGTTGTTTTTAGGTTTAAGATAATATACAATGTGATTGAAAGAGACAGAGGAGGCTTTAGAAGAGATCTTACTTTAACTTTATGTGCTGCAATGAATACAAGTATCATAGGAAGAATCTATTTAGGGGACAATAACCGTGCGCACATAAATGTCGTCAAACAAGTAAAATTGTTGCATTTTATTGTAATTTAGTATTCAATTATGCCCTTTCTCCTCATGATACAATACATGTAGATGGATATTAAAATAAAATTATGTCAAAGACACATGAAATAAGTATTGTTTACCTTTAATCCGTGCTATATTAAGAATAAAAGTTTGTACAGTTATAATTAGGGATGGCAATTAGATCCACACGTGTAGATATGTAGACCCAAACTCTACTGGATAGGGTTTGAATATCACTTTAAAGAATTAGGATAAGATCTGAATATAAAATATGAATTTCTAGACATGGGTTTAGATAGGGTCAGGGTTTAATAAGTAAACTTAGATTTAGACCCTACCTACATCCATGAAAGACCCATTTAAATTAAAAATAATAATTATTGTATATTTTTCTTAAAATTTAAGAAAATTATGATAGTCTTTTTGAATTATATTCTTGTCTAGTCTTGCATGTATCTTTTTAAATTTTGTTTAAGTCATGCATGTTGGACAAATATTCTCAACATGCTATGATAAATGATTTAATTTACTAGTTGTTATTAAAGACTTTTAAATTATTCAATGGTAGATTTCAATAATTTTTTTTAATGTTAAATAATTTAAGTCTGAATCATGGTGCAAGCGCTCTATCCAACAATGCGGTTATTCTTGAGCCAAAGTGAAATCCTCCAATGTCAACTTTGCTTCTTTTTTTTTTTTTTGTTGGTCTCACGTTCTCTTCTCTAATTTCCACCTTCTCTCTTGCTTCCCCTGCTACATTTTGCAATCCCGTAGAGACTTTTTCAAACTCTGGCTACCTATCCATGGCGCTTACCCTTCAAATCACCTCCAAGACACTCGATCTTGACTCCAAAACCATCACCATTTTCGCTCCATCAAATCTGGCTTTTGTTCGATCAGGTCAAATGTCTCTTCTTCAACTCCAATATCGCATATCACCTGTCAAACTTCTCAAGATGACATAAGGGTTTTCTTTTGGCTCAGGAATACCCACATTGTTGTCCAACCACTCCCTGACAATTACTGCTCCAGATTATAATGCCCCGTTTTCGCTAAATGGTAAATCATCACAATTGGAAGAGTCCTGGATCAAAACACCATTATGTCTGGTGATGTCCTTGTGCTTAACGGCGTACCTGTATCCTTTCCATGGAAACTTCTGTTTTGCATTTATTGTTGGGTTAGTATTTTGGCCTCATATATATTAAATTTTGGACGGACGATTTTTTCTTACAAGCCATGGCTAATATGATCTAATCTATTAGTAGATAAAAAATAAATGGGTAATAAGAATTCCTATTTCCCTTTTTCAAAAAGAAATAAATAAATAAGAAGGCCAGATATCAAGAACCCCCTGATTTTTGAGAAACGATTTAAAAATTATATCTAAAATATTATTCAAAACTACTACAAGAATACAAATAACTTTGCAAAGTGATATTTGATCTTCTAAGGAGTGGAACTTTATAATGTGTATACTTTCATGTGTTTATCTGATTTTTTTGTCAAGTTCATGTAAAAAATACAGATAATGTAAAGTTAGAGCTTTCCCAAGACACGGGAGATATTCATGTAAAAGATAGAAGAAAAACACAATGCTGGGCTTACCCGAAGAAGAAAGAAGAAAAATATCATGAACTAACATGTTTCTTCAAATTTTGTAATAGCTAGAAACATGCTTTCACTTTCTTCATACAAATATGATCTCAACTCATACAATCTGCACACTCCATACTCAAACCTTTACAGATATAAATAAAATTACAAGCCCTTTCAAAACAACACTATACATCTAACTATTGGCAATCACCTATGATCTTCATTTCGGTGACACTGGCTTTGTGTGGTGAGAAGATTTACCTGTAATAGCTTTCTTCACCTTGGAAATTGAATGCTTGACCTTTGACCCTACACCTGATAATATACCATGTGATTTCTTATGTACAGCCTTAACATCCATGTCTCTAGAGGCCTCTACCATGACGGGAGCATCAAAGCCGGAGTCTGTCTTCTGAT
>JANLJB010031198.1:0-66375 GCA_026212285.1 Bursera cuneata
GTGGGAAAAAGAAGTTAAAAAAAATTATTTTTTAATGCCAACTCAGCAACTCTTTCTACCGTTAGATTAAAAAAATCAATGGCTATTAAATAGTGTGTGAAATTAAGTCAAAAAAATTAAGTCACAATAGCCTGACCCTATATATATATATATATATATATATATATAATGAAATGACACAAGTTGTAGTTGAAGTTAGCAAGCCAGTAGGTAGAGGAAATTGAATTACAAATCGTTTTGTAGCCAATAAAAATACCAAAAGAATTCAATAATTGCAATCCGAAGGCAGTGGATGGATAATCAATGATCGACCATGACTGGAGAAAAAGATTGATTTAATATGAAACAATAACATATCCATCAAAGTCTATTACTTCTTGCATAAATGACTGCAAATATATGCTTTATATATAACGACATTTTTCTTTATTACGTTTTTACAAACAATTATTTCGGTTAAAATAATTTAAAATCAATCAAAATTAAATAATCTCGGTAGTTATATGATATCTGGACAAACTGAGAGTATAAAATTATTATCTTAGCTTGCATGTATGATATATACGTGTGTGTGTGTGTATTATAGACAAAGACACAGTCGCTTTCTCGGGATCTAGGGCAAATAACAAGTGCGTGCACAAGCAGGAGTATTGACTATATATAATACGAGTTAAGTCTTTTACGTCTTTGCATTGAAAAAATGATACTAATACCTTTTGGTGTCTTGTATTTCAAAATAATTTTGTTGTTAACAAGAAACTGACAACTTAGCTTTGCGTTCATCCGTACACGTAAATCAAATCTGTACTTTGATATTGAATTCCTGAAGAACAAGTTCAATCGATGGCGATAGGATTGAAATATTTTAGAGAAAGTTACTGGCGTGCGCAAGAGTTTCAAGAAACATGGACTTTGTAAGGTCCACAGAAATGGTTTCCGCAGCCTACTGGGGGAAAACGATAAGACAAGACAGCGCAGACTCTGGTAACCAGAGAAAGCAAAGAGGGCGGTGAAGGGTTTGTGCTTTCGAAAGAATTCAAGATACCATAGACTCTTGATGATATCAGGACCATTTAAATAATTTCCATTAATTGACAGAAAAAAATCCTTATAAACTATGATATGTTTCGTACACTGAATAAGAGTCTTGCATATGCTCTTGTTAGGTATAAAAAGCTGGATACGTTAATCGCTATAAAAGCAAATGGGATACTGGGAACACGGCTTCTTGAATTGGGGTGGGAACGCTTGGGGCAGCTTGGTTGACAAATTATATATAATTGAGCCCATCTGCATGCCTTTTAAGAGAGTATTGATTAGATTACTGGTCCGCCAATCTTGTGTGATCATTTTCAGAATCGATCTGTTGTGGACCAAAAGAAGACTCTCAATAAATAGATTAATTACGATTGCAAGATTTGTCATACAGAGAAGGAGAAATATTCCTGATTTAAACAAACAATTACGAAATTTCATAGAAATCTCCCCATTCTGCATACCTGTCCACAATCAAAATGAACCTTTAGTAATTATTATTATTTCCCGTATAGTAATTGCTTCACTTATTGAGTTATATATTGTCGTCAAAGTAGGAAGCTGAAGACACATAGGATAGTCAAATCATTCATATACTTGAAGCTCTTAATATGAAATGAATAAGGGACGTGGCGTCGAGGGTAGAGACTGTAACTGTAAGTCGTGCTGCAATGTAAGTTAAGGGACCACACGGTGCATACATTTTTCTTGTAAGCTAAAGAGACATGCGCATCATTCGAGTGGAAAAAAGCTTTATATGATCCTCGAGTATGTGAAGTGCCAAACTTTCAATGAAGCCCCATCAAAACTTAGCTGTTTGCTTGTTTTAAAATAGTCTGCTTTAGTTCAAAACATGCTTCAAAGGGTTGTAGTTCGAACCCTGTTAATCATCTGACCGCATAGCGCAGTGGATTAGCGCGTTTGACTTCGGATCAAAAGGTCGTGGGTTCGACTCCCACTGTGGTCGTGTATTTTCTATTTTGCCCCTAACTTATAACCATTTTTTGGTTTTACCCTTGCATTAGTGGATATTGTATTTTCTATTTTGCCCCCTAATTGAGCACAAGTTTACGGTTTTACCCTTGCCCACAGCAGCCAGCATTATCATTAGTGGATTTTGTCGTGGGCTAGGCCGGGCATAACATTATCATTTGGTGGATCCTGTTGAGGGTTAGGCCGTATTTTCTATTTTGTCCCTAACTTACCACAATTTTACGGTTTTACCCTCCCCACAATAACCAACATTATCATTAGTGGATCTTGTTGTGGGTTAAGCCAGGCCCAACATTATCATTGGTGGATCTTGTTGTGGGTTAGGCCGTATTTTTGCCCCTAACTTACCACCGTTTTACGGTTTTACTCTTCCCACAACAACCAACATTACATTAGTGGATCTTGTTGTGGGTTAGGCCAGGCCCAACATTATCATTGGTGGATCCTGTTGTGGGTCAGGCCCAAGGCAATTAAATTTTATTATTTATAAAATTACTTTTGTATTAATTTACAAACAAACCAACCTCTATTTACCAAATCATTATAAATTTTAAGTCACTTCCCCTTTTTCAATGTCCATATACACTTTTTAACACTTTACTCCCTTCAAAAGTATAAATTTTATTAACCTTTCAACCATTTTTTTTATCATGTTCTCTCATTTGATCCATAAATCATATGTTTAGTTTTGTGAGTTTATCTTATTTTTATTCTAAAATACCATATAAGCTTAGATTACAAAGGTATAGTTTAAAATCTCAAAATAATTTTTTAAAAATTAAGGATTTATATATATTTTGATGGGTTTGACTTTTTTTATTCTTAAAATATTTAATGTTATTGCAACTATACATAATTGTTATTTTTGTTAAATAATTCTTATTTTATATTTTGAAAAATGGCATTATAAGAAACAAAATATGGTAAAATAGTTCCCTCTTATCAGCTATAAATATTTTTTCATTAGTACAATTTTCTCATACATCGAGGTTTATCTAAAATTAGTGAAGTAAAAATTGGCATATGGCGGACTAGGCATCTACACAGAGTTGGGCGGCGAGAGGGCACCAAGGAAAGAGGGTAGACACTGGGCTTAGGTGGCGATTGCTAGTGACTAGGCAGTCTTAGGCGGGTATAGGCGGTAGGCGAAAAGTGGTAGATGGGGCAGTAGGCAATCAGAGAATAAATGTTTTCTTTTTTTTAAACCCAAAACGACATCGTTTCGGGTGTATGTAAAATTTTATATACAGGCCAAAAACGACATTGTTTTGGGTGTTTATAAAATTTTATATATAGCCGAAAATGATGTCATTTTAGGCCTTATAAATTTTTTTATAAAAGCATGTCCCAGGGACACTTTTCTTTTCCTTTCATCTGTTTCTTCACTCCATTGCCAAAAGCCAACCAATTTTTTTTCTTACAAACAAATTCCATAAATCACTATTATTTTCAACCCCCATCAACTTTATTCTTCAACAAAAGGTTGGTATTTTACTTATTGATGATTTTTTTTCAATTTTTGACTATAATAACTATGCATATCATGTGTTTGATGAAATACTCCATAGGTTTTTTATTGAATATTTTTTGTGTGTAATTGCTAGTTATCCATGCCTAAACATTATAAACACTAAACAATATATTTTTGTGTTAGATTTTGATGAGATTGTAATTTTTTTAATTATTTAATTTTTTCACTTGTAGATTTTAGGTTAATATTTTAGGTATAATTGTTTATTGTTGTTAACTAAGCAATATGTAAGTTGGTATTTTACTTATTGATGATTTTTTTTTTCAATTTTTTGACTATAATGACTATGTATATCATGTGTTTGATAAAATGTTTCATAGGTTTTGTATTATATATATATATATATTTTTGTAATTCAGAGTTATCTATGCCTAAATATTATAAACACTTAAAAATATATTTTGCGTTAGATTTTGATGAGATTGTGATTATTATTTTTTTAAGGTTAATATTTTAGGTGTAATTGTTTATTGTCGTTAACTAAACATAAGCAATATGTTTTTGTTTTTTTTTTTATACTACATTTTATTGATGTTTTCAATTTTTATTTGTGTTTATTAGGTGGTATAAATTTTAAAAAATTAGTTAATCACTGAATTTATTCAATGGCCCAGAACACTAATTCTTTGGTAACTTCTACTACCCAACCAATATCAGAATCAAATATACTTAAGCGAAAGTCTAATGATATATCGGATGGGAGTTTGGAATGTTGGTTGACTCAAAGATTTTTAATAAAATTAAATATAAGTTGTGTGGCAAGGTGATGTCTGGGAGAGTTTATAGAATTAAAGCACATGTAGCACACATAGTAAGAAATGTGACTGCATGTCCTAAAGCAACAGCGGATGATCAATCTAGGTGTAAGCAAGCAACTATGGAGGCAAAAAACAAGAAAAAAAAAAAGAGGAAAGAGGAGGATTTGTTGAGAGAGGAAGTGAATGTAGTTAGGGATGAGGAAGAAGTGAAGGAGTTAGGGATAAGGAAAGAGTCTCGTGTTCATGACCCTATAAATAGGTTTACATCGACGATTAATCCTGATGTCTCATTAAGTGGAAGTGAAAATATGACAAAAAGGCAACAAAATATCAATGAAGCATTCTTCAAGAGAGACCACATTCTGTGCAATAATATTTGACTAAGTGGGTATATGAAGCAGGTGTTCCTTTCAATGCAATTGAGAACAATAGCTTCAAGTTATTTGTTGAGGCTGTTGGTCAATTTGGATCAAGTTTTAGACCTTCAAGTCAATATCAATTGAGGGAACCTCTATTAAGATAAAAAATTACTAGAACCAAAGAATTTCTCAATCAGCGTGAAGAAGAGTGGGAAAAAATAAGTGCTCAATTATGACGGATGCTTGGACAGATAGAAAAAGGAGGAAAATTATGAACTCGAAGGAAACTTGTGAAGAGGCAATTACTACTGAACTAATTTTTAATTATGTAGACAAATGCATTGAACAAGTTGGATTGAAAAAGGTTGTTCAAGTAGAAACCGACAATATGGCTGCGTTAAAGTTGTTAAAAGAGAAAAGGCCATAAATATTTTGAACCTTATATGCTACTCACACCATTAACCTTATGCTTGAAAGTATTGGGAAGTAGTCAAAGTTAAAAAAAAGTTATTGACCAAGCTAAGGCTTTCACAATCTTCATTTATACACAGCATAAGACCTTGTCTTTAATAAGGTCATTCACAATGAGGAGAGACATAGTGAGGCTGGGTGTCACTAGGTTTGCATCTTCTTTCCTTTCTTTGCAAAGTTTAATAAAAAAAAAAAGGCTACCTTAAGGACAATGTTTAGTAGTGATGCTTGGGATACATGCAAATGGTCAAAGACTCCTAAAGGAAAAATGGCCTACACAGCTGTTACAAGTTTAAGTTGTTGGAATGGTGTGACATTGTGCTTGAAGGTATTTGCATCTTAGGTAAGAGTATTTCGATTAGTTGACGAGGATTGCAAACCTTCCATGGATTTTTTATGAGGAGAGCTTAAATAAGCCAAAACGATATTAAAGAGACGTTGAATAATGTCGAAAGTAACTATAGGCCAATCTTTCAAATTATTGATTAAAAAATTTAAGAGCGTCTACATAGTCTATTATATTTGACGACCTATCTATTGAATCCCTTCTACTTATAGAAAGATCAAAGCTGCACTTAATGATGATGTCATTAATAGGGTATTTAAAAGTATGGAAGTTTTCTTTAAAGATGACGTAATGTTGTAATGTCAAGTCATAAATATTGAATTGACTAAGTACAAGAAGAAAGATGGTAAGTTTGGAAAAATATGGGCGATAAAAGGATGTGAGAAAGATGATAAAAATTATGATCTAGGTACAAATTATTGTAGTCTTAGTCTCTTGAAAGTTTTATGTATATATTTAACTAATTATTTTTTTAAAATTATATTCAGTTTCATATCTATGTAGTTAATTGGTAGGAACCTATGGAATTGAAACACCTAACTTGCAAAAGATGGCAACAATGGTCCTTTCATTGACCACTAGTTCATCTGGGTGTGAAAAGAAATTGGAGCATTTTGCGGGGTGAGTGCAATTTTTATATATAGTGCGTATATTGTGATATTATGTAATAGTAATACTTAATAGATATTTGATTATCTATATATTTAAATTATTTACTTCTTATGTAGATACATACAAAGAAAATGAATAGACTAGATTTGAATCGGTTGAATAATCTAGTTTTTGTCCAATTTAATTTTAAGTTGAGGTACAAACACAAAAAAGAGAAGGAGGGGAATGTAGATGTACTACTTGCTCGTGATGCTTCTACTTCACAAGGGTGGATTGTTGATGGTGCTGATGAAGTTGAGCCCGGTACAGGACTCACTTGGCGAATGGTTAGTGAAGCATCTGGAGCGGATGAAGGGTTGCAACGCCGAAAAAGTTCTAGAGTGAAAGAACTTCATGAAGATGATTTTTTACCGGAAGATGAGGTGGAGGAGGAAAATATTGTTGACTTTGAGTCCAATGAAGAACATGTTTTGAAGGAATCTGGAGAAGAAGAGTTTAATGTCTAAGTATTTAATTTATGATAAGGTATGTATCATTCTAGAATTAATGGATTTGCATTATTTTTGTATTTTGTATAACTTTGTGTTTATGTTATGATTGATTGTATATGTGTTTATATGTTATTACATTTATGTGTTTGTGTTTATGAGTGTCTTATGATACGTTAGGATGTATTTTGTATTTTTGTTAGTTTTTATATTTATTTTTTTAGTGGATTTACTTTAATTTTATAATTTTACATATATATTTTAACCATTAACCCCGTTGACCACCACCTAATTTTTTAGATCCCGCCTAGACCTCCTAGGCACTGGACCCCGAGCTGCCGCCTTAGGTGCATCTAATGCCTGTTAGAACATAACCTAAGATAATAATTTAGTCTGACCAACAATTTTTTTTTGGATACACCGCTAATTGTTAGTTTCCATTTAACCCGTGCCCCTCTTAACAAGACAATACTCTTGGCAAAAACATTGATTATTATTTTACCCTTATCCCTTTCCCCGTAAACAAAACAACCAAATTAAAGCATCCGGCAACTGTTGGAATGACGACTCAAAGCAGGTGGTCAAGGTACCTCACCTCTGATGTGAATATTGAGCATTTTCTTTTTTTTACGTGCGCTAGTCAGACTCATCTAAATCACATTTCAATGCTTACAATTCATCAGATGCTAGTTGCTACGCTCAAAGTCTTCATCATAAATGACCAATTTTTTGAGATACCTGACACCTGAAACAAGAAGAAAATTTTGTAATGGCTTTTCATGCTCGTGATTGTTTAATATCAACTGACCGCATAGCGCAGTGGATTAGCGCGTTTGACTTCGGATCAAAAGGTCGTGGGTTCGACTCCCACTGTGGTCGATATGGAGTTTATGATTTTTTATTCTTTGCAGGCATGAAAAGCCGATAAAGGCCCATTCTAAGAAAGGCTTTTCTTGTTAGATGATGAAGAGCAAACATGTCCKTGAGCCAGTAGAGTTTTTCTGATGGTGTGATACTGTTTGCCTCTTGCCAAGGAACTAAAGGACTTTCACTTCTTAATTCTTATTATATCACATTTAAACGACGTCAAGTGTAGGTGGTGACCAGCACAACGTGTTTGGTAAATATGCACACGTGGAAAAATAACGACGTGGTTCTCCGTTGATTAAATCCGGTAACGGCGTGATCTCATAACTGTGAATAAAAAGTCAGAGCTAGACCAGGCTTTGCCTCTCAGATGGCTTAAGCTGCTAGTCGATTCACTGCACCACCAAACCAACCGTACTCCCACAGCCATGAAGCTACACAAGCAATCAAGCGGAACCCACAAGCGCGACGACGAGATCCTTACTGCCCAAAACTCACCGTTTTTGTCCAGGACTCTAAAGCATCCCAGAACTCTTCCCAGATCCATCAACTACCTCGTCAAAGAGCAGCGCCTCTTGTTCATCCTCGTCGGCATTCTAATCGGCTCCACATTCTTCATTCTCCAGCCCACCCTCTCCGGTATCGGCCCCAACGAGACCTCTCAATCCTTCTCCTCTTCCATAACCAATCACAACCGGCAATACCCCAGAAGTCTCGCCGCAAAAGTTGGCAGAGTTCCGGTGGGAATCGGGCAACGGAGATTGCGTATTGTCGTCACCGGTGGGGCTGGATTTGTTGGGAGCCACCTTGTGGATAAATTACTTAATAGAGGTGATGAAGTGATTGTGATTGATAATTTCTTTACTGGGAGGAAAGAAAATTTGGTGCATCATTTGGGGAAACCAAGATTCGAGCTTATTCGGCACGACGTCGTTGAACCGATATTGCTGGAAGTGGATCAGATCTATCACTTGGCTTGCCCAGCGTCTCCGGTACATTACAAGTACAATCCCGTCAAGACTATTATATCCTTATTTGTTTATTTAAAATTTCGAATTTATTTGATATTATTTTTGTTTATGTGATTTAATGGAATGAATTTGAGATTCTTGACTCTTGAATTACAAGACTAATGTGATGGGTACACTTAATATGTTGGGACTTGCAAAGAGAGTTGGGGCGAAATTCTTGCTCACCAGCACAAGTGAGGTTTACGGTGACCCACTTGAGCATCCACAGAAGGAGACTTATTGGGGAAATGTCAATCCAATAGGTGAATTCTTAGCTGAGGATTGTTTACGTTGTTATGTTGTTCAAGGATTGTATTCAGATGTTTATTAGGAATTTCTTCATGGTATGCTTGGACTGTTTAGGTGAGAGGAGCTGTTATGATGAAGGAAAACGGACAGCAGAAACTTTGACAATGGACTATCATCGAGGAGCAGGCGTTGAGGTGATTTTGTGCTATTTATTGTATACGAACAATTTTCCAGGTTTCAGTTTTTATCCATATAACTGGTTTAAAGATGTGCCTAATGCATATGATAATGTCTGGCAGTATTCGATTATTGCTTTCTTGGTATTTTTAGTGGCCATAGATTTTTAGATCTGATTATGATTCTAATTATTGACGTTTAACTTTAGCAGTACATCAATGCTGTATTCCATTGATATACAATTTGAGTACTTTGGCTGACATGATTTAGTTTTATCATCTGCAATGATATCTAGGCTTCTATTTGGGTTCCTTAATTATGGACATCTTGTTCTTATATTGTACGACGTGCGGGCTAGAAGCATGTATACCATGCATACGGTAAGGAGTGATGAGACCTTTTGGCTTAAAAAATAGAGATAAATTCTTAATTTATTCATTACTTGTTCCAAATGTTTTGTATTGTCGAGTTGGAAATAGTAAAATTTACTTTTTATAACAAATCCTAACCATTGAATTAAACCAATGAGTAGTTTGGAGCTTCTGTCCCGTTTTTGCTAAAAGATTGTCAACCAAAATATCCCAATTGATGGCAAGGACTTCAATTCTATGCACCAGTGTTGGTATAAAACCTGAACTTTTTAATGAATTTTGTACTTAAAAAGTTGTGCAGAAGTTAATAATTAATAATGTTACATGGAAGAGCTCTGTAATGTTATCGGTAAACCATCTTAATTTACAATGGAATTGGTGAATGATTATGAAGGGTGGAAACCCAGAATTGCTTGTAATGTGCTCAAATGTTTTGCTAGCTATATCTTCAGAAAATGTCGTCTGGAAAGATATATTCATATGCTGAGGTTGGTTTTTGTGCGTTTCGTTCAAAATAGGAATATCAGTTGAACAACAAGGCCAATTGATTTTTATTTTGTTTGGTCTGTTGTTGTTTTATAATAGGTAAAACTTCTATGAGTATGTTAGGTTCCAATTCGCACAACCTCAATAATAATATTCAGGTTCATAATCGGAAAGAAAAGAGTAGTGTAGTGATAGTATTAGGCTAACTCTTGAGGAGCTAGCAACCTCCAATACGTTCCAGAAACTATCCAATGCCCTTACCCCTAACAAACCTCCCTTTTATATAAAGCTAACAAAATCCCCATGCGTCCAACTAACACCTTCCATGTGTCACATCCCATCACACACCCTCAAGGCTCTCCTAACTTCTTTTGCCTATGCACATAAACCTTAGTAACAGACTATCCATTCCTATCAGGGAAGTACTACACTTCTCTTACTAAAAATTTAATGCAAGAGTCGTATGAGGCCACAACAGTCTGTCCGTGCAAGTTTTATATCTATGCACAGTTAGAGGAGAATATATTTTCATTCCTAGAATATATGCCATATATTAAGAGTGCTATACAAATTTTGTTAGAGAAGTCTCACTTAGAAGTAGATAATTGCTTTACTTTTATGATTCATCTATTAGCAAACAAAAGTATGATCACATATGCACAAACACACAGATGTATAACTATGTTCTCGTGTCTTGATTTTGGAGAGTTGTTATGTCTAACACTTTGTGTTCCATATTCAAGCACGGTACTTGTCTCTGTGTTGGTTTATCACAAAAATTATTTTATTGGAGATTGGATGAATCATCAATCTGATTTTGGCAGGTTCTTCACAAATCCTGAATCCACTACATACACATAGTTGATTTTAAGCCTAATCCAATGAAGCTAGTTATGTAAAAGCTCGTGTTTATGATGTGGGTTGTCTTGCATTGTATATGAGCCTGCATATCTGTATGCGTTATGTAAATCCCTCAACCTTGTGAAGTGCCTTTTTATTGCCTAAAAGATTATTGAAATTGGTAGGTTGTTTTCTATATCATGGCTTTCTTCATTATAGTTATTTGAGCTCAACATGTAGTTCAGCGAATTAAAATTGTTTAATTGAAATTTCATTCCAAACTTTATTATGTAAGAGCTATTGTGCCACTTCTCAACATTTGAATTGTTACTTTCAACAAATGGAACTAACAATGGTGCTTGCTTTTCACAGGTACGTATTGCTCGCATATTTAATACATATGGACCTCGCATGTGTCTAGATGATGGACGTGTTGTCAGCAATTTTGTCGCTCAGGTTTAATATCCTTTCCAAAGTCTTTTGCTTCTTTGAGCTGTGGCTGGCTAAGATTGGTTATGTGATATTGACAGAACTTTAAACTATTTTATGCAGGCCATCCGCAAACAACCAATGACTGTTTATGGTGATGGGAAACAAACACGAAGCTTCCAATATGTCTCTGACTTGGTATAGTAGATTATTGACTTGGTATAGTAGATTATTGTTACTTAGCAAAACTACTGCTTTCTCTCTCTCCTTTTTTTTTTTTTTTTGTGTGTGTGTGTGGATGAGAAATTCATGAAAAAAGTGCTACTGAATTTTCCATGTCCTTCCAACATTTTAACACTTCATTTGGTGGGAAGGAAATATGGAAGAAGCATATAGGATGATAAAGGCAGAGGAAACTATTTCTCCTGTTTGTTTGGACAGAAATGAAGAGAAGAAAGGGGATGTGCACTTATTCAAACCCAGAACTCAGCTTTTCCATAAATGAATGGGAGAGGGATGCGAACATAAAGGTTCAAAGAAGAGAATCAATTATTAATCTTTCCCCCTATCTCAAAGAACATTGCATTAACCCATAAGAGTACATTCATGTTTAGCGTATAATGGTTTCTCTTGCTTTCTGTCGTTGACAAATTCAAACAATCGAAAGTTTGAATCATCTTTTTCCCTCTCCCTTCCATCCATTTTTCATCCTTTCACATAACAGATGGAGGGAAAGGAAGGACAGTACTCTTTCTTTCTTTCCCCTTTCCTTTCCTGTCCTTTACCCTTCCCCTTCCTTTCCATTTCTTCCCGCCAAATACAGTGCACTGATTAAACATATGGAAGCCCATTTTCTGAATGGCTGGCATTGGTTCAATCTGAACCCCAGCATATTGGCTTAAAACTTTGAACCAGGCTTCTTGATCAAAAGTCATGTTTGATCTGATTCAAGTGGATGTTGCTTGCTTAATTAAAGTTTCATTGAGTAGTAGTTTTCCATTTCTGCATGTATCAAGTAATAAGAAAAAAATAAAACTGCTACTTTGAGAAGCAATTAGAAATTTAGAAACTCTGCTGATAAGCCTGATACATTGAAATTCTAATTGAACGGTTCAAAGATGTAATGGAGGACCTTATCAATGATAGGTGGATGGACTGGTGGCATTGATGGAAAGCGAGCACATTGGGCCTTTCAACTTGGGTAACCCTGGGGAATTCACCATGCTAGAGCTAGCTGAGGTTAGTCTTCACTCGCTGCTTGTACATATGCCCTTCACACCGCCTCCCCACCCACATTCACATACTTAAAAATGCTTAGACATCATTTAATCTTCTTATTATCTTAGTATTTTACTTATTATTTCCTACATTTAAGCAATGGTCAAGTCTTTTTACTTATGTACAGGTGGTCAAAGAAACAATTGATCCAAGTGCAACGATCGAATTCAAGCCAAATACACCTGATGACCCAAGTATGAGGAAACCAGATATTAGCAAAGCAAAGGAGCTTCTGAGTTGGGCGCCAAAAGTTTCTCTTAGAGATGGATTGCCTCTCATGGTGAGCGATTTCCGGAATCGCATTTTGAATGAAGATGAGGGGAAAGGCTTTAAATAAAAAAATACAAGAATTCAAGTGTATAGTGAGCATGTCTGTATGTTGTTGATTCATTCTATCATATGATGACATTAATCATAAATTTGTTGGACATTTTAGCTAGGTGACATTTCTATAGGAAGATATATCTGTCATTCACCACCAATTTGTGCTTCATTAGCACAAAATCTTTTTTTTTTTTTGAATTTTTATTGCATTCTTTTATTCCCAAACGTTGTCTTTTTTTTGGTCTAGTGAATGCTGTCAGGAGAAATAGAGGAAGTGGATTCCTTATAGAAATACTCCGAGAGGCCTCTTGCATCGTAGGGGTGTGTATGTAATTAAGATTTTTAAAGATTTTTTATAAGTGAATGACTTTTATGGACTTATAAATTCCTATTGACTTTTATCAACTTTTCATAATTATAAAAGACTTTCATATGCTTTTATTTTAATTAAATACCAATTTTTTTTAAAAAAACATTTCAATATTTCTTATCGTCTTTAGTAACAACAAATCTTTATTATTTATTATACGTCTTTAGTAACAATAAATCTTTACTATTTATTAATTTTAACATATCCGATATTTTTCGATATATCAATAGTTATAGTAGTCATTTATTCAGTAGTATTCTATTTTTGCTAGTCTTGAATCTCAAAAGTTGTATCAAAATCATCTTCTTGAATATCTGGTATTGATGTAAGTAATGAAGTTGTATTATTTTCTTCAATTAAAAATTCATCTGAACGACATTCCTTAAAAAAAAAGTTATGTAATCATATACAAATTAATACTAATTTTGTTTGCATATTATATCAAAATGGATGAGTTATTTTGAAAATTGTGCATCGTGACTTAAATATACCAAATATCCCCGCAATTATATTCCCTAAGGAAGTATGACGAAAATTGAATATCTCATTTGAGTTTCAGAGTCACATCCTTAATCAGTAAAAGAAGTATGACGAAAATTAAATATCTCATTTGAGTTTCAGAGTCACATCCTTAATCAGTAAAATCTTAAAGATGATAGCAGACAACTCAAAAACGAACTAGGAATTGGCATCAATTTGGAAATCCGCAATCTAACCCTGCAAGTAGTTAGATAAAGTTTATCAATCACCTGAGATTAACAAAGACTAACGAGCACTGCTGGGCCTTTCTGAAATCACAAATGGCGAGAAAGAATGCAATTTTTGCGAGTCTACTATGATTTGAAACCTACCCGTTGATTCGGTTGCAATAGTTTGAAATTCGATTTGGTATGAGAAAGCTTCCTAACTGGGGTGGCTCATGAAGTGGCTTAAAGATGGGATTTGCAGGATCCTCCACAGGCAAAGGCTCTTCTCCAGCAGCTTTACGTGCCTTATTCTCATCCCTACAAAGCACAACAGAATCCAACATAGAACTTATATATGCTACATGTGCTATTTTCATGTACGTCAAAGATAAACCTTAAAAATAAATAAATAAAAGATGATGAAGAAGAGTTGAATTAATATGAGGCAATATGCATAACCGAATATATGACTGCGAACAGAGTTGAAGAACTTGGGAACTAAAATACTCATTAGAAGGCACTACTGTTATGCATAATATCTCCAAAAACAGAGAATTGAAGAGATTCATGTAATTACAATTCTAATCTCTTCAACACTTTAGTTCTCATCTGGAAAATGACTAAGAGAGGATTAATTTTCCTTTCCAGTAATTTTCTTTATCTAAAAGAAAACTCATTTTAGATTAGAGAAGTGTGTCAAACACAGATTCAACACCAGAAACAGGGTATTACCACGTGGACACATACTCAGGGCTAATGGTTTTTTTTTTTTCTCTATGAAACTTGAAAGTTTTTCAAAGCCATAACAAATAGTGAAAGAGAAATTATGAAGTCTATTATTTATACCTCCCACTAAAAGGTCTACGAAAATCTGACATATAAAAGAGTCTATAAAAGTCATTAACTTTTTAAATACTCTAGGACTTTTATATACTTTTAAAATATATTGATTGAATACTCTAAAACTTTTATAGACTTTTTCAAAGTCTTTAAAAATCTATATTAAATACCTGATGACTCTTATAAAGTATTTAAAAGTTTATAAAAGTCTTAATTAAATATACCTAAACTTTTTAATTTTATAAAAGTCTATAAAAAACTTAATTGAGTACACTCCCGTTAGTTGTGATGGTTTGATATTTAGGTTTATATAGAGAAAGAATTGCAAAAGTTGATGAAAGAAAAGGGGTGTGTTTGAAAAGTAATCTAGGCATACTATTTTCTTGGTCTTCTCGTAATTACTCCACCTCAATTCTAGTCTAAAATAGAGTACGAAGCCGTAAACGGTTGTACCAGATAGTTTAAGGACATAAATCCTGTTAACTTGCACTTTTGTTTTGGGTAGTTCTCAAACTGGCAACTTAGAACTTGAAGAAAGAACTTGCAGTTGGATTATTTTAAATTTGGACGAGTGAGGTGGGTGTTACAAATTTGTTATATATGACCATGATTATTGAAAAATAATTAAATTGGTGAAAAGTTATGAAAAAATAACATATTTCAATAATATTTGTATTTATTAGTTAGTTTCATCTTAACATGTTAACGGATAGTTAACGGTTTTAATAGATTATTAACGAATTGATTAAATAGATACAAAAAAATTTTAACCCCAAGTCTGGTTATCTCAAATATCCCCATATATTATTGTACTTTATTATTTTCCGAATGTGAAATTATTGTGATAAATGTTAATTTCACAGCTGAGTTGGCACCGTCACTACGATTAATTTGCAATTTTCCCTTCCTTTCACACCTTCATGTTTTTTCCTCTTCTGACGCCTGCATTTCTCTGTTTATCTTTGGAATAGAGTTCAAGAGATTGGATTTTATCAGATTTTCAACGATTGGTGTTTAATAATCCTATTTCTCAATTCTTTAGTTGCTTGTGGGCATTTAAGAGGTGAGAAAATTATGGTTTTAAAATAACATAACAAAATTTCAGGGTAAAAATAAAAGAATTTAAAGTAAGAGGATGGCAAGGGAGAGAGGGAGATGTATTCATTTTGGATATGCGTCAAGTTGTAGATTGCCTCTAACCCTTCCGATCATAGCACGACAACACATATATCCATGTGTCTTGAGATTATGAAACTTGATTGCCAAATAACGCCACATGCATTTACTTGATGTTGAGTAAGCACTAAATCTCCTACAAATTCTTACACATACTTTGAAGTATGAGGTGGCAAAGTTGGTAGAGATCCACCTGTATATAACACTCCTCTCTGGAGATCCACTGTTTTAAGATAATTATATTTAATTTTAGTAAAAAAAATTCAGTGGAATAATAAGACAAAACCTGATTAAAAGAGCAGAGAATAGTATATCTAAGATATAACTCAATATATACATTTCCAGTTTTACAAAATTGATAGAATTAGTGTAGTCACATCTGCTGAAAGTTTTTATGAATTTCAAGTTTTCATAGAAAACTCTATAACACAAGTCAAGTTTTAATAAGCGATCATATGTTCTCGTATTTCTATAAAAATCAATTAAACTAAAAATTACATCATTCATAATAATATTCTAATTAACAATCATTATTTCCTAAATCTTATATTTGTATATAAATTTTTAATTCTTTTAACATTTTTATCCTCAAATAAAATTGTCAAAAGAATTAAAGAAACAAAATTGGGGATGAAGAGTGAGAAATTATACCAAGTACCTCAAATTAAGAGGGGGTTTACAAAAATATCTAACCCATCCTAATTCTATAATTTGTCTATGCAATAAAATTTGAGATGACTGTAATACCCTCCAACCACTCCCTCTTCCTTCCTTCTTCTATTTCTTTCTCTTAACTTTCAAATCACCCTCTCACAAACCACAACCAATACGACGACAGCAGCTATAAAGGTTGCCAAAAAAATAGAAAAAAGCAAAAATTTGAGAAAGCTAGAAAAATCACCAAAAAGTCGTTGGAACGTCACCAAAAAATAGAAAATTACAACAACAAAAAAAGTCACAGAAAAAACCAGAATTCGCTGAAAACATGGTCAGAAAACCCAAAACAACGAAAACACTATCAAAAATCGGACTGGTTAGACTATGCAGTTTAGTTTGGTCTGAACAGGTCCAGACTTTGCGATCTAACCAATCCAATTTTTTTAGTGTTTTGGTTTTTTGGCCAAGTTTATAGAGGCTTCTAGTTTTTCCAGCAACTTTTATATAATTTTCTATTTTTCTGATGAATTTTCAACAATTTTTTTAGGTTTCTCAGTTTTTTTTTTTTTTTTTTCCAAAAATTTGGGTTATTTGGTATAATTTCTCATAAATGTCAATTTTTTTTCTCCTCTTACTTTTTCCATGGCCTTATAAGAACTTTTTTCTTGTTGATTGAGAAGAGATCACATGAAATGGAAAAATTTTTTAGTCGTTTGGTTGGAAAATGGATATAGAGCGAGTTGGGAGAGTGTTTTGAGAGAGGGAGTGTGGTTGGTTTATGTAGGGGTATTATCGTGAGGACACATTTTCTTAGATAGGCAAATGTGGAATTAGGATGGGTGGATATTTTTTAAAACCCCTCTTAATTTGGGCTATTGGCAATTTCCCTTAGCGGCCGAATGGAACACTTAAATGATCATTAAAGAACCCAATATTAAGGGTTAATGGGCCGAACACAGATAATTGTTTCTTCGGTTGGTTAATTTGGGCCAATGTCTTCCATGTACATTCCATAAGGGCTTGGTCTGGTCTGGGTTTACTAATGACAAGTTAATAATGAACTTTAATATCTTCTGCATTCATTTAAATTAAGAGTTAATGGGGTACCAATGCTTTTGGTTACAAATATATCACCCACTGAAGAACTTACAGAGAAACAATGTTCAAACAAATCCAATGGCAAAGCTCAGAATTCTCAATCACCTCATTTGACCTAATCTATATTATATATGCAAGGCAAGCAAGCAGATTCATTAACAATTACAACACTTTCGGCTTTCCTAAATCTCAACCAAAATTCATATACAAGGACAACCTTGCCGACAGAACCAAAGTGTAGAGAAAGTTCTGTTTCTTTGTGCCTTTTACTTTTTGACGGGCCAACTTGGGATCAAAAGCAATGCTCTTAACATGGGACACTTGGGTCAGGAACATCTAAATAAAGAGAAAGTGCGTGAGAAACTTCATTTCTACATCAATTGATTTAACCAAATTATTGGTCCATCAGTAGATTTTTGTCAAAATAAACCATGATAGCTCTTGCTCCAAACGACTCCATAATTGTACCAAAAGTGAATTGGATTGGACTACCCAAACCGGAGTGGTCTTCTCTGTCCCCAGTTGTAAACTCTTTACTTCTTGCAATGACGTAAATGATGCTAATGTAATGCTCTAAACGAAAATGAGAGTTTTTCTGGATGAGATATTTTAATTTAATTTTTTTATTTAAAATTAAATATAAATTTTCAAAAATTGATTTCACAAATTCAATAGTTAAGATGGTTGATAGATTCGTCATCAAATACAATATTTTGATTTATAAATCTTAATCATTCATTAGGTTAAAATCAATAACCATAAATTTAAGTTTAGTTTTATGTTAAAAAAAAAATTAAGTGAAGGTGTCTCATTCCTAATATAATACCTACATAAATCTATCAAAAATATAAAAAGAGAAAAAGTAATGTAAGGACTTCAGAAAGAAAAAGAAAAGGGAGAAGAGAAACCAGTACACCTGCTCCAACGAAAGCCCCACTTTAAGACTTAAAAACCAAACTTGACAATGAAATGTAACAGCTAGATTGTTCTATATGTATGATCAGAAGAAAAAAAAAATTATTTATTTGAGGTATACGAGAGCTCTTTAATTGGTGCTAGGGTTCGGGTGGAATGTAACTAAAGTTGGGAAAAGAAAAAGAGGAGAAAGCTAAATAATTAAGCATCTGATTCCATGATATTTATGAATGCGAAAGAAAAAATTCTTCCAGTTAATGGGGGAGATACAAAGTTGCTTTGTGTCTTATCCATCCATATGAAAGAAAATTCTTCCTCCTTTTAATTTCATTTTCTGAATATGGAGAAAGAAGATTTCGAAATGGTTTGCTATCTGGCAGAGCATATGTTCCATTAGAATCCACCCACAGTTTCCACAATAATTTTTCTCGAGAAAACTTTTCTGTAGACATCTTTCATTACTATTGCAGGCATAACACAACTGGCCCGACCCATCAAATGAATGAATCTGTATATGTGCACGTAGCATAGCAATGTGGGGTTTCGTTTCTCTTTTTTCTTTTCTTTTTTTCCTTCGGATTACTTCTGCTTCGATTAAATGCAGTACCACCTTCAATTGCATATGCTTCAGGGACCACGAGAGGCTTTTAATCTTCTGCAACTACCTCTACTTCAAGAATGGAATTGTTTTCAAGCCAAAGAGTTGAAATGTATCTGTGTGTACACAAGAAGAGAGGGAAATTACTAAATAAATTCTTTCAAGTTGCATTTATTGGTATATGTGGTTGTGAAATTAAAGAAGCTCTTTTGAGTTAGTAGTCTGTTTGGTTGTATAACTTTGAAACACTTTTGAACAACAAATTACTTAAAAAAAATTATAACAAAAATATAAAATACAAATGCTCCATAATATCAATTTGTGTTATATGTAAATTTCAGTGATTTTTAAGTACAAGTACAATCCTTTTTTTTATAGATAGTCTTAACATGTGTCCTTAGAAACGTATGAAAATATTAAACAATGTGTATTTATATCATTTTAATCATTAATTTACCTTAAAAATTATTTTTTTATTATAAAAATTATTAAATATAATAAAATAATTAATTTAACATAATTTTTAGAATGAACTAAAGATTTTAATATATCCTTATAATCACGTTAGATTATCCATTTTTTATATCAAAAATAAATTTTGAGTCCTTGTAACATAAATAACTTTTGCTTTTGAGTTAAAAAGCACATAACTTATCTATGAAGGCAACACAAACAGGTTGTTCAACAAATAATGAATTGACTTGTATTATCCAAATAATTACAGGCATTTAAAAACCATGTACTTGGTGTCTTATCACTAAAGATAAGATCAAAAGTGTTTTATCTCGACATGGGTTTTGAATAAATTAAATTTAGTACTTGAAGCTTAATATAAAACGTTACCGTTGGTCTGTCTCATATGAGGCTTTTGTTTTGTTCAAAAATTAAATTCATCGACAAGTTCCTGCGATGTAGGGCACATCCAACAGTTTCCCAGAGCACACATGCATTCATTTACAGTATAGAAACCAATGAAATTTAATTTGCTCTGCAATAGTTTATAAGAGGCCAACCCATCTTATGGAATCTCTCGACATGAGTTTTATATATATATATTTAATCCGAGAATATAATACCACCCATATGCTATATATTATACAACTAAATACGAGTTTTATCATACTTATTTGCCCTAGTTTGGTGCATCTCATCATTCTTTGTTGATCCTGTTCGAGGCTCTATACGGCACGCTTGCAAAATAACACTTAATAAAGTGTTTTTGATGTTTCAAAAACACTTTAGCTACATGTTGCTCCATTTTGGACAAAATTGGATTAAAGGAAGGATTGAGATTTGAAAATGTGTAGCGACACTTTCATTACCAAAGTAATAATACACGCATGAAGATTATAATGAGGTGTAGCAGTACTGCATATGATTTTCATCCATTAAAGCCTCGGAAAAGTTGGTTGGTTGCACTTGCATCTCATAAAGATCATATAATACTCCAAGTATATATTGCACTTGTTTTTTTATCGCAACTTTTTGCTGTTTAATACTCGGATTGATTTTAATAACGTTCTTAAGAATTGATGTATGAATTGTAATCGACCGCTTAATTAACCTTAAGGTAATTAAGGCACCCTTGATTTAGGATTTTAATACAATTATTTCTTTCTAGTTTTAATTTTGAATGATTTTCCATTTCTATGTAAGGGCTATTAATTATTATTTTCAATATTATTAACATTCGTTCTTGATTCTTCCCACTCTCTCTCACAAGAGAGCATAAAAGCAGAAAGAAGAAGCATCTTCTTATCTCTCTTTCATGCAGATTCTATAAACCACTTGTTATCTCTCTTTATGCTATCAACAACATTCAAAGATGAGAGGAATAGATCTCTTCTGTGCATCCCAAGCTTCAACAGCCATTTGTCTGAGCATGGATCAAGCTTCCTCCTCCTCCTCCCTCATCTCCCCATCTTCCTCCATTCTTCTAGGTGGCCGAGCCATCGACCGCCATAATCCCATCATCGGAGATGGAAGAAGGTTCACCAGATCTCTCCCCACTCCTCCTTGTTCTTCTCACCCTCCACCCATCAATCCTAAACCTTACCATCAGCTTCAAAAGACCAAAAAAGGCTCTTCGGATAAGTCAAGTAATGATCGAACCAAGAAGCACTCCACTGATCAAAAGAAGAAGACTTCGTCTAAGCGAACCTCTGATCTTCCCAAGAAGACCTCCACTAAACCTACTCATCATGAGGTTGAACGCAGGAAATCTAGTTCTGATATCCCTGGAGACGTTAAGAAGAAGGGCTGCGCCAAGCCTGGCGATTTCATCACCCCTCCTGGCTCCTCCAGGTATCTCTTGAGTGACACAGTCTTCCTTGATGGGTTATCGGATTATGACCCGGTTTTGGCATTGGTTCCGGTTGAATCCAATAGGAAGACTCTAGCTGTCAACCAAGATGATCATGAATCCACTGCTCCCAAACCCTCCTCATCATCCCACTCTGAAAAGCCTTCTTCGAACCAGGTTTTGGTTTCTAAAGTTTGTCTTTAATTGGCTTATCACAATCATTTGTCATGTAGCTAGAGATAAGGAAGAAATGACGGCCATGCTTTATCCTAAAAATAGTTCTTTTGTATAGCAAATTAATAGATTTCTACTTCAGTCTGCGTGTAATATACAACAAATATTTCCTGTCATATATATATATATATAAAATCTGGAATAAATGGTAATAGTAAATTGCATTGCAAGATGGGTGTAACTTCATATAAATTGGTTTGCAGGTGGTAGTTTTGAGAGTGTCACTGCACTGCAAAGGCTGTGCAGGAAAAATAAGGAAACATCTATCCAGAATGGAAGGTATGCACATATAACATATCCTCCTTTTACCTTTTGGTCTTTTTGACACATCAATTTTAAACAATATTTAAGAGAACTTGGTCTTATCCATTCTGGCACAAAGTATATCACATTATGGTATGCTAGAGGTTCTGAACTCATTTCTCACAGTACCCAATACCCTAAAAATGTTACTAAAAGTCTTTTTTTTGTGGCTCAGTCTTTTAGCATTACGAGGCTTTTTATGTACTTAACTAAAGCGCAGGCATGAAGCATGATGATTCTAATTACTAATATTCACAGGTGTGAGCTCATTCAACATAGATTTTGCAGCGAAGAAGGTGACAATTGTCGGAGATATAACCCCCTTAAGTGTCCTAGCAAGCGTGTCGAAGGTGAAGAATGCGCAATTCTGGCCTGCGGCGCCCGCTCCATCATCCTCTCCATCTGCAGTTGTGTCCGGTAACAATCAAGAAATAAGTAAGAGATAGTGTACATGTAAATTATTGGAAGGTTAATTAATTAGCAAGTCATAGCTAGCTAGCCGAATGAGAATCTTTGTTGCTTAAAGGAAATAAAAGGTAAGTAGGAGAGGCAAGTTTGGATTCTCTTTTTCTCCGGTTATTCTCCAAATCTGTAGCTTATATTTGGAAGAAAAGATTAGCATCTTTTAGACATTTTTATCAAATATATATATATATATATTTATTAAATGTCTGCTTAGCTCTGGCACATTTCCAATTTCCACAACCAGATTTCAATGGTTTTGCTACAATACTCCAGGCATACTTGTGCCTCCCTATAAATATAATTTCTTTTCGAAGTTTTCACCATCATTATTCTCTGTAACATGGTGTTAGGGAATCGTAGAACACATGATTATTGGCTCAAGAATCGCCATATATAATTCTTAGTATTTTTATTACATGGTTCAAAATATAATATGCCGGGATAGTCAATCCAGGTAAAACTAAGGATAGGTAGTGCTTTGGAAAGATTGAACCTTCACTGGAAAGCCAGAAAAGGGATCTGATTCTTTCAGGCCCTACCCCTTCTCTTTATGCTTCCACTCAAAAGTTTCGGCGTTCTGTACAAGACAAGTGTAAGCAAAATGAACAACGAAAAAGCTAATTGAGTGGGGAAAATTATACCACATGAAACTACCACTACCAGTGCCAGCTCAACATGCCTCAGGCGAAAAGCATATTAATCAGGAGATTTTAATAGCATTTTAATGGCTTATGAAGACCTATAATAAGAAATAAATAGTTTTAATAAAATTGACGAGTGAAAAGTAAATTATTTAAAATAATAAACATTATATTAAATTACAAAATTTAGAAAGCAAAACTTAAGTTTTTAATAAAAATTAATTATGTCAATAAATACTATATAAGGCGAATGAGGTGAGGTCTTATTCTGAGATGAGAGAGGCAACTGACTAGGGCTTCAGCCTCTACTTCATTGTATTTTGCTGCGTGGATCAGCAGTAGGTAAGGGCATGAAAGATTTAAATTAATTGTTCAATTATTATTTTCCCCTTTCCTCCATTTAGCTTTAGCTTTTGGTAATAAGCTATTTAATGTAATGGGGATGTTTTACCTTACCTTTTGAACCATTATTATATTGATGTTGACTGTATACAGAGGTGCACATGCAACAAATTAATGGTACGAGTATAATATGGTATTGGTAAATAACCACAATAATAAGAGAGGACAAGAAATCTATAATTAATGAGTTTGATATTATAATGCGGATTGGATTCTCGGATGGACTAAGCCCATGCCCCCAAGTCTAATTCAAGTCCAGCACAAGCCCAATGGAAGGATGGACAAACAAGGATTTAAAGAGATCAAAGATAAGTTTAGGATTAAACTAAAAGTCCACCATTATTTTCACTATAAAATATACCATTTTCGTTTTACTACCTTCCTCTAAAATATATGATTTAGTTTCTTTTTGCTATTTAAATAGTAATATAGCTTTTTTTTATCGTATTATAATACTATTTTAATTTTAATTTTTTAATTTAAATACTATATTCTCTTTTCCTCATAAATATTAATTAATTTTCACCAGTCAAGTGTCTGTACACCATGAATTGAAATATTAGGTTAAATTTGGTAACACTTGTAAATGTATTTACAATATTGTTCTAATTTTTTTTTTTTAGAATAGAAAATAGAAACGGATTCCTTAATTTTTTTTTTCAAATACAAATATATATTGCATATTATAACATATAGTAATATTTTAAAATTTTAAAAATAAGAGAAAATGATAAAGATAAAATTTTCGGAGCTTGCAGATTAATATCATGTATTCACTAAATCTAAGAAGGTTACAAGCCTAAAAAACTTTGGCATTTGTCTACAGTGTGATTAGCTCAACGTCAATGATGGTTGGCAATCTAACAACCTTAGCTGAGCTGGCAAGATAGTCTAATAAGTATCTAATGAGTGATGGTGACAAAGAAGACTACGGATTGGGGACCAGAGGATGGAGATTAAGGAACTAAGAAGTGTCTAGGGATGGATGCTCTCCTGAGACTCAAGTGACACTAAGGAGCTAAGAGAACCAGGAGGTGAAAGTAACAGGCTCGCTTTGACTCTGACAATGGAGAGACAATCTCTGACATGGTGGTAGCGATGGTTAGAATGGAGATCTTCTTTCACAGTTCAGGGAAGTAGCTTCTAAGAAATTCAATAGTGGTTGTTGCAACTCTAGCAACCAATAAGCTTCTTCAAGTGGCTGCAAGACAGGAAAAGGGTCAGGGGACACCGGGTTATATGCTTGTGAGCATATCTTCCATCTTTCTTTCTTGTGAACATGTGCTTTACTCTCACTCCTGTCACACTTTTAAACTAGTAAACCCCGAACTGGAGTTTGGTGGTCAAGTGTCAGAGGATATGCCAACCATCCCTTTCCAGAATTCTCTTCTCTTTACCTTTTCCTTGGTTTTCTTTTATTGTCCTCCCAAACAAACAGATTTCTGATTTGGTATCAGAGTCATCTGCCATCGCATGGCATTCACTTCTTCTTCAACGCCCCCGAACAAGGCTCAGTTCGATAGTTAGCCTTTATCTTTGGGCTTGGCTTTGAGTGGTTGTTTCCTTCATGTCTTAGTCAATTTGCTTCTTAGATGGGTTGCTTAAAAGATTCTTAAACTTGTCATGTCCATTGAGTTGAATCTAAGGGAGTGATTTGATCCTTTTACGGGCGGATTCACGACTTACCATCCACAGTAGTTTCTGTAGCATTATTACTACAAATCTTTTTACGAGACTTCTGACTTGTTATGTTTTATTCTAGAGTATTCATCTCCTGGAGAAACTTTATAATGCAATCCCATTAACAATCTTAAACTTAAACCATTAAATAGAAGCATTCCATTCGTGGGTATCATCAATATTATTTTGATCGTTTTCTTTTTTCTGTAATTTACACCGGGGAAACTTTATCAAAAGTTAACACAATCAGTCCTGCAAATTCTGCATTAGAAGTAGAACGATGAAGATATGTACACAGTTTTGTGTGCAAAAGCACTATGTATACTTTCTAATTAGAGAATTATCAAATTAAACTATATATAAAAAAAATAGAGCTAGTCTGATGACGCTTAACAAAGTAAACAAAAATTTAACTTTGAAGTTTTACCTCCGCTTTCTCAGAAAGTATAGCACTTGGATTAGTTTGATTGAGACCGTTGGATGAGATCGAACGGTCACAAATAACTGACATGGGGAATTTTACCCACCTCCGTGGTTCTAAATTCCCACGTTCAACGATTTGTAGTGCCACTAAATAAGGTTGTTAAGAGTCAAAGATAACTACAACTTTAATTTGGAGATAATTGGTTTTCGAATTTCAATTTATATGGACTCTAATCGCAATAGACTTGTTTTGTTAACTTACTATCTGCACAGTTTCCTGTAATTTTCTTCCTAAACCCTTGTCTTCCCTACTCTCTTTTTTTTTTTTAAAAAAAAAAAAAAAAAAAAGATTATGATTAGTCTNCTTCCCTACTCTCTTTTTTTTTTTTTTAAAAAAAAAAAAAAAAAAGATTATGATTAGTCTTGTAAGTTTCTTCCTCAAACCCTAGACCCTCGTCTTCCCTTCATCAGTCTTTCTCAGATCCAAATGGAGAGTTCATTGTCTTCATCACCTTTGAAAGATTTTCCTGACACAGGAGATGATCACAACGATTGGCTACGGCTTTCACTTGCAACTGGTTCATCAAGGTCGTTACCTATAGCCCTCTCATCTGCCTCAATACCATTAGGGCAAACAAATCATACAACCCTAATATCATTGTCCTCAACTTCTCCCCCGAGCTTTGCACCTCCATCACCGCCCTTCTCTTACGAATCTCATAAATCTGCCGCACTCAGTGAAGAGATAACGGCAACAGCAGTTGCAGGTCCATCTCGTTCGTCACGAACCCGTAGATCTCCAGCTCAAAAACTTAAGCCAGGGAAGACCGACACTGTGCCTGCAACATACCCTTGGGCTACAACTCGACGTGCCACCTTACACAGTCTTGAATATCTGCTGTCGAATAATATTTTCAAGATCAGCGGAGAGGTACAATGCCGCCATTGTGAAAAAAAGCTTGACATTGAATATGATCTCCAAGAAAAGTTCACGGAGGTTGCATCTTTTATCTCAGAAAATAAATATACAATGCATACTCGAGCGCCAGCAACTTGGATTAACCCTAGTCTTCCGGATTGTAAACTTTGCGGCCAAACTAACTGCTTGAAGCCAATTATAACGAAGAAGAGATCCATAAATTGGCTGTTTTTGCTTCTGGGTCAATTGCTTGGCTGCCTCAAATTGACTCAGCTGAAGTATTTCTGCAAGCATACGAAGAATCACAGGACAGGAGCCAAAGATAGAGTCCTTTATCTTACTTACTTAGGGTTATGTAAACAACTGGATCCAAATGGTCCCTTTGATATTTAAAACATAGTCGTCTTCTTCTTTTTTCAGAATTTGTTTCATTCTGTCTTATTAGCTATGAATAGTGATAGTCTTCGTCTTATTTTGTCAACAATTTGTTTAATTTTGTCTTAGCTTTAACTAGTAACTACATTGCTTCTCGATTCTATGTAACTATTATCATCAATTTAGTGGACTCATTCAGTCATTCTCTTCATACTAGTAAGAGTTCAAACTATACTCAATAAATGATAGAATTCCAGTCAAGTCTCATTCAATTTTGTGGTTGAATATTGTTGATTTGTGTACAAATGCAGAGAGGAATGTTTCCAATTACTTGAATGTCCTAAAAACTTGCGATGACAGATGAGACTTCATTTGCCTATAAATTTAGTATCAACTTTATATATATCTATGCATATTCACACTCCCTTATATTTAGACAAGCCACAAACAAAGAGGGATTATTCAATAATAATTTCCTTGAGAAATATATAAATGTTGTGGTAATGTGAACGTATATATCTAGATCTGTTTTATATATGAGTTTTAAAATTTTAATTTAAATAAAAGGATCTCATGCTTTTAGATCATTATTTTCCGCAAATTCATAAGAGTATATAATCGTATTTTATGAGATTTTAGTAACTACATACATGGCATAGACAATATGAATGTATCAAAAGTAAAAACAATTCATGATAACTTCATTGCTCCAGTAAACGGGATATGTCCCATGACGTACAAGGAACAAAAAATAAATAAAAAATTGATGATATCTGATTCAGTATCCGCAAAGTAGGAAGGTAATTTTATGCCCATTATGAAAATTAAATATATTACTCATTTAGCTGTAAATGTGATCTGATATAGTGAATCCTGGAGATCTTTTTATTGAATAAATGATTGTATTTAAAGGCCAATACCAAAAACCTTACTATCAATCCAGTGGAGAAGAGTCATAAAATTAAACAAAGAAGAAAATGGGAGAAGCTGTTCACAAGAAGTTGCTGTTAATGGCCTTTGCGCTTGCGCTTGCTTTAGGCTTTGCCTTTTCTCTCATCGACGCCAGAACCGTGGAGATGAATTGGAACTTTGGTAAGCTGTCAAAGGGGAACCCTGTTCCTCCATCCGGGCCAAGCAGAGGAACTACACCACCTGCCCGTTTCTTCCATTACAAGAATTGGAACTTCGGTAAGCTGCCTAAGGGAACACCAATTCCTCCATCTGGGCCTAGTAGAAGAACATCGGATCCACCTCCACCTCCACCTCCTGCAAGGCCCCTAGGCACTTGGATTTAAATTACTAAAGGCCCAAATTTAGCCCACCTACGAAAGCCCATTTTGCTGGGTTTTATGGGCACCACGTTGGCACGGAACATGAACCTAAAGCTCTCTCTATGTTGAGTGAATAGTATTTCAATAAAAATTGTTATTATAGATTCTGTCTTATAAAGTAATCCTCATTAATTACTTGTAGCTTTATTTATTTAATCAACTATTACTATTAAAAGATGATTGACCAAATTCTGAGGGAAGTTCAATAGCCTCAGCCTATCCAAAAATACTACAATTATCGAATGGTGTTAAAATGCAACTCTACTTGTAATTTAATTTTGAAATGTTTACGTCCCTATAGAAAGGTTTCACCGTTTCAGTGGCAATCATGGCATGTATGCTCAGTTGAATTTCACCTCGAATTGGTTAAGCAAATCGAATTCTGATATAAACGAAAGAAAGAAGAAATTTATCCATTCTGCGTTGTATCTGCATCTCTTCGTGTGAATACAGACTTCTACATCAACACCTCCAGTCAATAAATGCCACAGCTACTTTTGTATGTTTATATTGATTTGTAGGTTTTGGGACTAACTTGACCCATTTTATTCATCTTCTAAGAAATGATCATTCATTTGTATATATGTAACTTCTCTTAGAACAAAAACAGCTTATGCTTACATTACCACTACCTCTGCTATTAGTTCATCTATCAACAGTCTCTCAATTTCTCTACCTATTTCTTCAATGTCACCTCCGATATCCAGCCACTGCGACTCCTTTCCCAGCACCTTATCCCCGGCATCCTTGTTCACTTTCTTAGGTTGGCTTGACAGTAACTTTTGCAGACTATCCTGGAGTATATTTTTCTTCCATTTAGGTCTCATCCACGCATGCTGGTCTGCAAGTTGCTGGTGAACTTCCAAGAGTTTTGCATTAATGTTGTCGAAGGTTAGTTTCCTTTCTGACTTTGTCCAAGAAGTTACGTTACAGTACTTCTTCTCAAGTTCTTCAAATATCGAGGGATTCACAGGGCAGTCCGGAGAGTGACATGTTGCGATGAATGTATCTGGGCTAACATCATCAAACCCAGACTCAATTAACATATCAGCTACAAAAGAAGACTCCAAGTTATCTTCAGGTTTTAATATGTTCTTCTCATCTATAAACCCCACAGAGCTTTCCTCAGCATCTTCATCGCTTGAAATAAGCATAGGTCCTTCTGCATATGTGTCTGACTCCAACTTGAGTAGCTGAAGTTGCATCCGAAGCCCTAGCAACAGAAAAGGAGAAAAAATTGAAATGAAATGGAACTGGTGAAGAGTATGAGTATCAGTAGGAACTTTAGGAACCAAATATGTTCAGCTTTCTTCCATATAGCACACAAACTTAGTCCAGATTCCATGAACTGAAAGGAGGACAAAGATTTTTGTTAAAGTCAAAATTCAATGAGATTAACTCATCCTAAACATATACCAATTTTTGCATTGTTTAAGAAGTGTAGTTCATTCTTTTTATTTAATAGTTCTCTTCTTCACGTTTGTAAAGGTCAGGAACTATAATACCACTTTCTTATCAATAATTAAAACTTTCAGACCTCGCATCGACATCAAAGGGCATATTTCAATAAAATAGCATTATCAACCCCATCCAGAGTCCTGATCCTAGCTACCTAAAATAAACAAAAAATTAGATGCAAAGTGATAAAGGAGAAGCTCTCTGGTTAGTGGGGACAAGGAATAATAGCATTAAAGTTGAATTGTTGGCTGAGAAATCTAGAATTAAGTCACAAATTATCCTTTCCAAAGACGGTATAACATAAATGAAATTTTAAGCCTATAAAATCCATGGAAATTGAAATTTTGTGATTGCAATACCAAGAGCAGAGGAAACACTACTACTTAAAGAATAACTAAATTTAAGCCTTTTTTAGGTTACCATGGAGATCGGCACTGACACCCTCAAAGTATTCAGAACTACATGCCAAATCATCTGTGAAAGGAGCTTCCAGAATTGAAACTGGACTGGGCTGATCAGCCTCCTTAGAGCTTGCTGGAGATTCTAGTTCAGATATAGGGTGATGAAAAGGAACTTCCTTAGATGGAGTATCTGATGGTTCCTGAAATATCAAGAAAGACTATAATTAAAATATCCCAAATGCAAATTCAAGTTATTATATACTAATCCAAAACTTGTAAAAACTAACACTGATGCGCATGCATATTTGATCATCAGAAAAAGGGATGGACAAAGCTAAAGGTTTGTAAGAGATGCTAATAGACACTAATTTGTAGTCTACCGATTAAGATGAGACAGGACATGTGTGAATAGAGAGACACCAGTGATTATAACTCATTAATGATTTGCTAGGAATATAAAGATAATTAAGTTAAAATTTGAACCTTTGAAGTTAAAATATCCAAGTCACCAGCAGACGAATCACTTTTTAAAAGCAAAGGAACTGATAATTCTGAATTTGGAGATTCCGAAGAAATGTTTGGATGCTTATGACCCACATCCAACACATTTTCAGGAACTGAACTTGAATCTGCAGCAACATTATCAGATGTCCTTGAAACCATAAAACCGTATTCAGATTGGTCGTCATGCTTAAAGTGGCTCTCAAATAGACAATGAGAGGAATGAATATCTGGTGCACAGTCATTACTCTCCCTGCTTGTGCTGCGTGAAGACAGAGATTTCTTACTGCTGGATTTTGAAGTTTTACAGGATGCACCATCTCTGTGATTGACATTCCCCTTGACAGCCTTGTTTCTTTCCCGCTTTACAGTCTCTTTTGGCATCATATACCTGTCATCAAGAAAAGCTTCACGGCGCACGCTTGATTTTGGACTGCCAAAAGAAGAAGAAGCTGGAAGAGATCTTGATCTTGATAGTCTTCCAACACAAGTATCCTTCCAGCCATCCCTACTGCTAATACCCAGAGGTTCAACCAACCCTCCTGTTCTACTATTGCTGCCAAATCTGTCACTGAATCCTTCCTCATCAACAATAGCATCCAAATTTTCAGGCCTCACTTCCCTGTCAGGAATAGCAAGCATTTCACCCAATGTGCTGCCCCTACTAATCACTCCCAGATCCTCTGACTTGTGAGACATTTTCCACCTCTCTGAGAGTCTCTTCTTGGCCTCCCTACTCACAGCTGATTCTGTAGAGCGGGAAGACGAAGATGTGAATCTATGTCTATCAAATTCATCTCTAGAAGTGACTGTTTTAAAGTCTGATTCATTTGCAGACTCACTTCCAGACATGTTACTTGAACTCTCATCCCCTGCATATCCTTTAAACCCGGAACTTGAAAAATTCATTGAACCATTCCTAAAACTATTTCTCATCTGCCTAGTGACTTCCTTGGCAATTTCTCTTGATTCTCTAGACTTATGTCTTGAAATCCCTACATCATCAGGAATGTTTTTCTTCACCCTTGATTCTGCCTCCCTATTTTTGACTCCTGGAAGTTCCGCGTTCTTAATACAGTCTGACGGGTAAGGATGAGAAGAACGGGGCGATGGAACAGTTCTGGTGACATTCTGTGGCTTCCCAAGGTTTGGTTTTAGAACAACAATACTTGTCGGGAAAACAGTAAGGTCTTCTTTCCCTTCTAATTGATTTTTAGTTGACCTATGCAAACTCTGAGCAGCAGGATTTCTGCTGTAAGAGTGGGCAGGAATACTATGAAGATCTCTCTGAGAAGATTTACAATAATTCTTCCATGGAGTTTGTCTTTCTGCTTTTCCATAAAAGCCACCGCTTTCACACTTCCGAGCATGAGATGAAGTCAATGCTGCCACATGACCACAATGAGGCTGGGGAGAGGTACCTAGATCATGCAGATGCTTTGTGTACAATGAATCTGGTTGCTGAAGAAATTTCAGAAGTAAATCCTTGTTGGAGTCTAGCACTTCAAGTGCGTCATGGAATTCCTTTGAGTCTTGGAGCCTTTCATCAGTTGAAAAACGTTTTGCGTCCATGAACTTCTGCCTAATGAAAACCATCTCAGCCTCTGTAAACTTTGCGTTTGAAGTCTCCTGCACAGAGTTACTGCTACTCTCCATCTTTGATGCATCTAAAACCTCAAACACATCTTTGAATTCTTGCTCCACCTTTGAGCTCTTTCTAAAAGATCGGCGACCAGAAGATGTGCCACTCCTCTGAGTTTTTTCTACTGATTCTGCCCTCTGTTGATAATTCTCTGCCAACCTTCTGTGTTGTTTATGAGTATGCTGTTGAGGTGGAAGCCCGTCAAGACCCATCAATCTGGCAATAACACTGGGTGCCCGTCTCTTGGATTCGTTTTCTCTCGACATCTCTTCTGCTAATAACTTCTTCATTGGTCTTCGAAGTGCTTGTTTTGATGATCTCCACCCAACCTCAAATGTCAGCTATAAGGGTCAAATTCACGGGTTTATTACTAGGTGTCCACTATTTTTACGCTAAATAATATGAAATGCTTATTTATTAAAAAAATAATAATAAGGAATCAAGCGCACCGAATCATTATCTGTAGTATCACTATCGCATGAACTAGAATCAGAGGCCAATTTGGGAAAATTTCTGTGTTTTGGGGGCTGCCTGTTTCCTGGAGTAAATAAAAGGAATGACCCAATTAAATAGTTTTCCAAAAAATTTTAAATTCACTGATCGAAGCCAGGAAACAATTAATGAACAATTTAGAATCCATAAAATGCAACAGAAACCACAAATGATAATAATTTTTTAGGGTAATAATGTTTCAAAAAGCTAATTAAAGATAAATGAAACATTCTCATCAAGCTTTACCAGAAATTAAAGTGTAGAAACAAAAGAAAATAGTGGTTAATGAGTGCAATTATATCTCATCATAGCCCTAGAATTTATAAAAGAAACAAACCAAATCATGATGATTCCATTACAGAAAAGTCAACAAACGGTCAAAAACACACTTTAACAAAAGCATAAACAAAGCCAAAACACATATTTAGCTGTTGAACAGAGATCAACACCACAAAAACTGTAAAACAAACTTCAATAATTATAATAAAATTTGTTCGGTCACATAGAAAATCCAAGGAAAAACGAAAAAATTTCAGACATTAATTATTAATTTTCAGCATCTTGGACCAAATTTCGCAAACGCATATGCAGAATTAACGTTAAAGATAGAAATTTCGCATTTTTATATTCATTTCTTTTTACTCTGATTCCTGAACAAGGAAATTGCTCCGTTTGGTTGCTAAGAAAATGGAAGGAAATGAAAAAGTAAAATAAAACAACTTTCAAAAACTTTAATTTAAAAATTTCAGACCTGAATTCAACTAGTTAACACGATAGACGTCGTTTTCTCGCAAACCAAAAACGAGTTCAAAATGTCTTGATCTTTCTTTTCCTTGGTTTTCTCGGGAAACAAACAAAGTAACAATTTGAAAAAAAAAATAAAAAGATTAAAAAAAAAAAGAAAAGAAAACTGACCTTCTCGGAATGCAGGTTCCGCTGAGCCAAGTAAGTCACCAGTGAAGCTTGTAATCTTGGACCTCCTTCGCTGAAATGTCTCCATTTTCACTCATTAAAAAGGGTATTATTATTACTAGAAACTATTTCAAAATCTCTTAGTTCAGTTTTCTACTAAAGGACACGTAATGTAGAAGAAATTCAGATCGGAAATCCCGGGAAAAGAACAGGCTAGAAAGTGACAGGAAAGATCCAAGAAACTCATGCTCTATAATACTACTTTCAGCTAACTTTTCAAAAATCACAAACTCACGTTCTCCATTTCCAGATCTTGAACGAGAGAGAGTATCAGTGAGTAGTCCGAGTGGCAAGTGAGTGTGAATTAGCTCTCAGCAAAACGGAGCAACAACCAACGGAGGAGTGGTTCCGTTAGAAGTTACAGCCGTCCAAGTATAAAAATGAAAAATGTGTTTGGTGTGGTGTGTGAGAGAAGGGAAAGTGAGAGAGAGAGAGAGAGAGAGCGTGGGTTTGTTGGTGGGGCTTGTTATTTGAACTTTCAAATACCGATAGACTGACACAGGACTCAGGCTCTGCGCGGGCAAGTGGTGTATGATCTACTTCTATGCTACCGTGGTTCATGGTACACGTGTCATTTTCTTATCATGTCACGTCACCTCCTTCTTCCTTCCCTTCCCTTACTTGGTAAAGCCTCAGGTGTCATGTCAATGTGATATTATAATTTTCTTTTTCTTCTCTATCTTTTTTCAATTTACTTATGCTCTATATAACTTGTAAATTATAAAATAACTAAAAATAAGTTATTCTTAATAAATATCTTTTAAAGTTATAAAATAATTTTTAAAATAGATTAATTTTGATAAAGTTAAAAAAGTTCAAAATTACCAATTTTCTCTTTAATATTTTTAATAATTATAAAATATATTAAGGAGATGACCGGTTGATTAGGTAATAAAAAAGTATTACATAAGATATTTCTTAATATAATCCATTAAATTTGGATACTTTTTCATAATTTTTTTTGTTAATATTAATACAAAATATAATAATAAATAAATATCATAATAATTCTGTACCAGTAAATAATTGTTTAAAGTTTACTAAATGTTTCTGTCATTATTTAATGTCACATCGAAATAAAATCAAAGAGATTTTCTTAGATTTTAATTAATGTGAAACAATGCTGTGATTAATCAAACAAGAAGCCAATGAACTTAATGTCAAACCCAAATTGGGAAGATGCCTAACTTAGAAGCTTTTTTTGTTTGTGAAAAAAGGCGACTTCTGAAAATGAACAAGTGATGTGCTGGCTTGGTTTAATTTCTTTTTAACTATCATAATCTTGGATTAATGCAGTTAATCGCAATTATTGCATCTTTTCCACGCAATTAACAATTGATTTATTTATGTTGCGTTAGCAAGTGAAGGAGATGCATGGTTTTGAATTAATAAAAATTAAAAATGGTTACGATATTTTTCCACTCTCAAGATAAGATAACGACAGGGAAACAAACAAAAGTAACAGAATCTAATTTAAAAAATTAAAATTAAAATTAGACTCTATGTAGTGTAGGTGTAGGTAAAACCTTTTGGGTCTGTTTTGTGTGAAGTTGACGAAACGCAGCAAGGGAAAGCGAAACGACAAGTGGTTACAAAGATACATTTGTGTCGTATTATGCTTGGGCACCAAACCCATATACGGCTAGAGCTATATTTAGCCGGTGACCTATACAAATTGAAAATTTTTTTATATATTGTTTGGTTGTGAAAATCAAATATTATAATAAGAATAAAATAAATATGTAAATTGCATTAGTCGAGATCTGGTTGTTAATTTGTGTTTAATTGATTTATATCATTTATGGTATTTAGTAGTCTATTTAAATAAATTAAATATTAAACTTGGGAAAAATATGAAGAAGCATTTGGAATAGAGCGCAATTGAATCACTTGTAATGCCATGCGTAATAAGAAGATATTAATGAGATGTAAGCATGATTTAATTACTTAAAAATGTTTGTGACTGAAGCAAGTTTTAGAGCAATTATTGGGCAGTTTGTCTTGATGGATTTGCTAATTTGCGTAAGATAAACAAGGGTGATTAATTGTGTTAATCACCTTTCTCAGGCTTTTTTGACTTTGTTTCTCCTAGCATTGATTAGAGATGTTCGAGTCATAGCTGTTACCATTTCTGCTAGACATCATATTTCGGACTTTTGAAAACCAATTTTACCGAATGATTAAAGCACTTTTCCATTCTACCCAAATTAATTTAACAACTTATAAGGTGAATAATAAAATATTATATATTTTAAAATATATAAATTATTCTCTTACTTATATAATCTATCTTAAATGTGACATGAATTTGTAAGATACAATTAGGCAGCAGCCCCACCTAACTCGATCAATAAATGTTACGAATTTATTAGGAACACATTTGCATAGCCACCCTACCCATATAGAATGTCTATCTCCATTGATGAAGATATATTGAGCGAAGGGTGTCCATATGTTTATAAGTTTAATTACCAAGCCATCAACTGGGTCATTTGTAAGTTAAATAAGAAAAGCAAAAGGGCAACAAGGCCCTGCAAATGCATGTAGGGGTTTTGTAAGTTTACGTGCAGCAGAGGGGAATCGTGAGTGCGAATGGGATGGTGCCTAACAAGTGGGCAAGCTTTGTCTGTGAGTGCGACTCGGTGAGTTGAGTAATTAAGCATTTGCATGTTTCGTGCGCGTAATGTTCCAGCACCAAACAACCTTTTATTTCATTCAGTGTACAACGATGAAGGAACCAAAGGAAAGCTAAAGGCATTATAGCAAGGACAACGCTAATTATTATTTTAATTACTATTGTCTGTCAATCCCTACAATAAAGTTTCCCCCACTCTTCCCCTACCATAATGATGCTGAAGCTTCTGGTTCTCTTCCTTTCTGAAGGGATCCAAGGATAGATATATCCTTCTTTGAAACATCACATGATGGCCAAGTAAGAAGCATGAGAGATTATATTAATATAAATCTTAATGTCGGTAAATAATAATAATTGAAAATTTAATAATTTTACTATCATTAAAACGAATTAATGATAATAAATTTAAGTTGTAATTATCTATGCTGTAAGATATTGCTTAGCAAAAGAAACAACATTACAGATTTGGTTTCCCATGAGTGCATTTGTTTGACACGGTTCTACTTGTTCCACGGCCTACCACCACAAACCATGAAAAGCACACACAAGATAAAGACACTAAGAATATGAAGATAAAACCCAGATTAAGGTGTAGTGACAGCACGGGTTTTGAGTTATTGGATAACCAAGTTTATATCTTTTTATTACTCTACTTTTTGGAGACGTTGTTCCGGGAAACTATCATCATAAGCTTCGTTAAAAAATAACCTGTTAACCTATCGAAGGAGTTTCGAGTTGTGAAGGAAATGACTTGGTCAGAATATGAATTGGGATTGCTGAGTTGAATAGCAAAAGTAAAATGGAGGAAAGGGAAAAGAGAATCGACAAGACTAAAGCGCGCTGTACCTCCCGAACGATAATCGTGGCTTTTGAATGGCATTAAAATTAGATAATTAATAAAGCAACTAAAGATTTGTCCATTCAGCTGCATTTACATTTTACAAGACTACTTGCTCTCGATGGATTAGCCAAGATTACGTTAAGCCGTAAAGTGCATTACCATTTACGACATCAAAATGTTCTCCTTTAATACAAACCCTTGTTATTGGTTAAACGTCTAGAGTAAATTTGCCTTAAAATATAATGAAATGGATTCACTTTGAAGTTCTTCTTTAGTTACTTCTGAAATAGAACTTTTTACTTTTCTTTCATGGTTGGGTGTTTTGAGTGATTGGTTGTAAAGGAAATCAGGTTAACCCCAAAGCCCTTTTCTCAGCCTAAAATCATTTAATAACGCTACAGCCCCTTTATCAAAACCAAACCAATCTAGAAAGTTTGAGGCTCATGTTCATGTTGAGGTCCACTAGAAATCATTGAAGCAAAACGTTGTTGGATAAGCAAATTGCAAAATTTGTGAGAGGCTTGACTTTGGCACATAATAATTACATATAAACGAATGTTTCTTAATGAAGAAGCGTATGCGTAAGATGGGACGGCAAATCATTTGATAGAAAGAAAAGGAAGCGGAGAGGAGGAGTGGGACCTGAACACGAAACCCAAATGGTCTAAGATTAAGAATCTCCGTCAAGAGCGGACATGAGAATGACTTTGACTCCCCATCAGCACGAGAACCCAAGAAAAGAAGAATCCTCTCCCTGGATACATTGCACACACAAATTGAAAGCCAAGAAAAAGACCCAGGTAATCCGGGCTATGCTACCCTTGGAGGAGACAAAAACAGTTGAGGCACGCCTAACATATACATACCCAAAGCAGCCTCAGATTCTGAGTTTTTAAGCTTTCAACTTGCAGCGTTTATGAACTAGGCAAATGCAAGGACTGTCCTCCGTTGTGGTGCCTGCCATAAAGCTCAGACCAGATTGAGTTCAAGTTCTGCTGGACGCGTCTTTCATTCTCTCGGGTACTGAGCTTCTGGCACGTTTAACAATTTTCAATACTCAATAAAAGAATAAGTGGTTGGAGAAGATTGTTTATCTTTTATTTGCGTATTGAAGTGGGTTGTGTGATAAGTGTTTAATCAAATAAAATTAAGAGTACTGTTGAAGCTTAGACCATGACATATAAAATAACAAATTCTATTCGCAAGTTGGGGATGGGTTGAATTTAAGACTCTGGTTAGCTTAGCTTTATCTGAACCTAAGCCCGAGTACCTGACTTTGGTTCAACCTCAAAGCCCGTAACTTATACCAAGCAAGAATAATGCCCATCCTAGAAATCTATTCGCTGAATAGCCAGTTCGGCCTTAAACTGAGGTCGGTTCGCAGTCCTAAAAAATTCCCTAGTTTGATATAGGGTGATACCTGCAATGCAAGCTTTTTATACTTCATATCCAACTGTTACAGACGGCATAATTCCTTGTTATTATTACTGTTTTCTTTATTAAAAAGAAAAAAAAAAATCAAATCCCTTGTTCTAATTTATTAATATCTCCCACCCACTCACCTTTATGGTTTTTGAATTCTTAAATTAATTATCGCACAAAACCCTAATAATCAGCAAAAATCACAGGATAATTTTAATATTGCGATAATCCTTGGAGAGTTTAGAACTTTTACCATTTCCTTTTTCAGCGAAACCACTGCAGAAAAAACAAGTCTGAAAAAGCATGATCACTGACAAGAATCTTGCAAACTTGATATCATATCACATTGGACAAAGAAATGCCGAAGTTCTGCCGTTCTGGTAGCTAGAACCAAATAGCCAGTAAAAGTCAAAATACTAAAAACCAGTTTGGAATTATTTTTACTCAAACAAAATAATGCAGCGCTTATGTTTTCCTAAATAAATAAATAATTTATAAAAGAAATTAGAGTTTTTTGATAAACAGCTTTTAAAATTATTTTATTTTTTAAAAAATAATTATTCAAATGTTTGAAATTATTGTTATTTTTATTTTTATTTTAATAAATAACTAAAATAGACACATATATTATAACTTTATGATATTTAATTATTAATATTTTATAATCAAGCTTTTTTTAAATTATTTATAATAATTTATATACCAATAATTTATAATTTTATATAAATGTTAAATAATATTTATAATATTTTAAAAACTTAATTAAATAAAGAATAAATGAATTGCACAGTTAATCTAGATTTAAATTATTTTTTAATTTAATTCAATACTAAAAAAATTAAAATTGATATTATAATATATATCTATAAAATAATTTAAAATTGATAAATAAATGTAAATAAATAAATTTTATGAATTTGATAGGTTACAAACAGATAAAGATATATATTTTTTTAATTTTCATAGGTTATGAATAAATATTGAATTTGATAGGTTAAAAATAATTTTGACCGCTTATTTTCAAAGTCGCTACAAAAACATTTCCCAACACGTTAAATATAAGATCCTACTGAAACAAAAGTTCAAAAAATAAAAAAAAAATGTCTAAGTGCCTTGAGTTAACGTCGAAAAAGTCATATTCAACATTCCATTCATAGCAAAATACACTAGACCATAAAGATTTTCGATACAAAATTGAACCAACAGCTAAGTAAATGATTGCATTTCTGAATACGTAGAACTACTATGAGAAAAAATGAAAACATTACCAAGCCAAATTTCCCAGCTACGACAATAAGAAAAAGGCAATGGATTACAGTACAAGCTGCAACATTCACACAAAAATTGGCCTTGACTGCTACTGATAATTTCGTCACTGCATTCAACTAAACGAATTAAGTGTCATTAACCATTGCCCACATGAATATGAACAAAGTAACACAAATGATAACTATAAAAATAATAAAATGACCAAGGAAAAATTGTTTTCAAACACATACCTAAACCCAAAGAATAAAATAATTCAAAGAAAAAACATTCATGGTGGAAAACAATACAAAGTTATATCCTGTGAAATTTAGGTAAACTCCGAATTGACCAAGCCATCAACTACATTATTACAGAGAGTTTCAGACCTATTTTGGCCAATTTGTCTCATTCAACAAAGAAGCCCAGCAAGCAAAGTGGCAGATGTATGTCGGTTATTCCTCTGGAAGCTGTTCTCAAATGACTTTCTCTAACAATCCCATACATAAAAACTTTTTAATATCTCCTTTTTAATTCATTGACATGACATGGATCGTTTGCTTATCCATTCAACAAATGAATTGACCCAAAAAAAAAAACCAAATTTCAAAGCGAAAACCTTTCAAACATTTTGAAACTCAGTCCAGACCACATACAGCACATCTCTTACAATGCAGGTAGTGATAACCAACTCCAGAGTAGTTTCCAAATTTGAATGGACCTTGAAAATAAATAAACTAGCCATCCATGACCCCCAGCCCAAAAAAATAAAAAGAAAAAGAGAGAGAGAGAGGAAGAAAGGAGACTCCAAGAAGGTCCAAAATAAGTTCGCAAATGATACCACAATGAAATTGAAGGAAAGAGTTAAGCAACAAGGTCAACAGATTCATATTTATGGCCCTGTCATCAAGAGGGATTTAATTGTGGTCACTTCTAACTTAGAGAGTGAGTCTGAAGTTTTCTTGGTTAGATTCAGCATAGAAAGACCTTATTATAAATAAAATAGGATAAGTATTTGGTGAACAAGTGCAGCAAAGAACTTTTAAACAAATAAGCACAACGGACTTTAAGGAATGGCTCGTGGTTAGTGGCTTACCGGTTGACATCAATGGTCAGGTTAGAATACCGTCAAAACCAGCACGGATGTTCAATGAAGAGCAATAAAATCACCCAACAGAAATATGAGATTTTGATATTGGAAACAGGATGCATAGTTTCTTGTATCACAACTTCTAACCTATTGAAGTCATACTGCATCGAATATGGACTTTTTGCCACAGATCATAACCAAACATAACATAAATAGATGCTCTTGCAACTAGCCAGTCTCTGTAACAAACATTGAACAGACTGCAGCCTCATTGCTGCATAAAATAACTAAGCAAACAAGTTAAAGGTGTTTCAAATGTTCAGCAGCTTTAACAATTATGATATAAACCTTCTAGAGTACTTCCGTTCTTAATAATAAGATGCAATGTGTTTAACAAACTACGTGGCATATCCAAACGAGCTCTAGTGAAATGAAATTACATTAAATCTGTAAACCTACACAGAACCAAAAAAGATTAATAGAAAGACTACCAATTTCACTGTTTCTACATCAAAATAACTATTTTTTCTCCCCTAAGATCTTCATAGATAACCACCGAGCTCATAAATTTTTCACTTGCGCCTCTCTTAAGCGTGAAATATTGTGCTTAAATTTTCCTACACTGTAGATTCAACAAGCACTTAATTTACCCAAAAATAAAAATAAGAAAAGGGAAATATCCTCACTATCAAACCAGCAGTCTTGATCTCATGTATAATGGACAAGAATGAGCCATTTCTCTCAACTCTTTGTGCCCTCTCTTTCTACCTTCTCTCCGAAAAGCTTTGTTGCAACCATGTTATCAACGAAATACTCTCTATAAGGGTGATTCTTGGGAACAAGCCTTCGAAACTTCTCAAAGTGTTTCTCAGCCTCGTCATTCTTCTTCAATAAAGTATATATAATCCCTTGACACAAGTAAGGCCTAAAATCCCTCGGCTCCTCCTTCACAAGCTCCTCATAAACCTTCAAAGCCTCAGAATGCTTATTCTCCATAACTCTAATTTGCGCAATCAATAACTTAAAATCTCTAAAATCAGATTTCTTCTTTTCCTTCTTGCACTTCTGCATTGCGCTCTCAATTCTCTTCTCCAACTCCTTCAACTTAGAGCCCGATTCTGAATAAGCCATCACGAGCCCGTGAAAAGCCTCTACTCTAATTGGGTCCTTTTGTAATATGTCTTCAAACTCTTTTGTCGCCAACTCAAACTCTCCAGCGTAGCTGTGGATTTGGGCTTTCAACAATGGCCATTCAAATTCATCCGGTTCGAGCTCGATCAAACGGTCGATAACTTCAATTGCTTCTTGGAGCTTACGTGATTTGAGTTTGATCTCCATCAACGCCCGTAGAGCTTCGACATCGTTTGGGTATTCACTCAAGTGCTCTTCAACGACTTTCTCTTTCTCTCCAGATGAAAAATCGTCCATCTTCGACGATGATTCACTAGTTGAATCCACCGTGGGCGCCGTAAATGGGGCAGCGATTGCGGGTTTGTTGTGGTGGTGGAGGCGCATGAAGAGTAATGCGGCGGCAGCTATAGTGACGGAAGCTGTTTTGAGGAGAGATGAGGAGAGGGGAACAAGGGTTTGGATGAGCGAAGGTTTAGGGTTTTGTGGTGAGGGAGATGAAGAGGAGGCTCTGATTGAGGTGATTTTGAAGGGAAATGACGATGAGGGAGAGGTTCTGAATGAGATGAAGGATATGGGTTTGATGAATGATGGACGGTGGTGATTGAAGGAAACAGATAGAGGTTGCTGACCGCTGTGTACTTTAGCAAGAGCTTCCATTCTTGTTTCGTGAGAGAGGGAACTGGGAAGGGCTAAAACCCTGGTGAAGATGATAACACAGCGACGGGGGAAGAGAAGTTCAAAACCCTTGAGAATATCCTGTCGTTTTTCATTCCTCCTACCAACGATGCTATAACGATGTCGTTTCTTTATGTGGAAAATGGGCTGGCCCAATACAATGCTATCTGCCTTAACGGGTTTAGTATGAGCCCAAGTTGCATTCTGGACGATGGTTAGAATTGTTTTTAAATAATAATAAAGACTAAAATATTTTTAAAAAATGTTTCAATCATTTAAAAGAAAATACTTTGAATTATATATACATTTTAAAATTCAGCCGAGTGAAGATATAAATATTATTGTGATTTGATTGATTATATCAAATATATGTCCTTGAAAGTGAGCAAAAGATATGCAATTCCAAGCTTCTGCCATCTGGCCATGTGGGTACTGAAATTATTTACTTTTATATTCTTGGTATAGACATTGTCTCGTTTTTGGTCATATTAGGACATGGCAGAAAAATTTCATATTCTTAGCGATTTTCTTTTTGTCTAAGTTTCAATTATGTAAAAATTATATATAGATTAATGGCAAACCAGAACTTGGCATTGTCACTTTTGAAGTTCCAAATGGAAGCTAGTCAATAAATATTCAATAGTATCATGTGATAAAGAAGTTTGGTATGCTTTGCCACACTTTAATTTAAGATACTTTTCATCTTATCACGTAAAATTATGTTATTTTGGAAAATCACGAGTAGTGGAATTGGATAAAATAAGTTACAGCTTATTGGGATTTTATATGTAAATATAATGCATAAAAAATAAGAATTTTTTAAAACTAAATTAATAAACTTTGTTTAGAAACAATTCGGAATAATCTCAACAACATAATCTTCACTTTGTAAATCTGTTAGTATCAATTCAAACAAGAACCAAAAAAGGCTCCGGATGTTGACACAAGCGCAAGGCAACACTAGCTTTTAAAGGTTCCCGATCGATCGAAATCGGTAAGCCCTACCTTGATTCACTTCATTTATTACACATTACAAAGAGAAGAAGAAAAGAAAATTCAAAACTATTTACAAGAGAGATCTAACACCATCGTAGAAAACAACATCCAGTAGGGCATGGATCGTTACTCATGAAATGGAGAGAAATTACAGACAATGGACACGAACACAATAGAACAAAGAGGGCGGTGCCACGTTTGCAAAACGTGCCATGCTTTCATGCAACACTGTTCCCACATGCCGTAACGCATCCCAACTACTGTTTTGGATTCTTTATGCTGCTACTGGATGATCATATACCACCACCAGACCCTCCAACTTATACGGCGCCGTTTATCTCAGCCTCCGTTATTTCTTCTGTTCTGAGTCTATGTCGGGACTTACTAGAGATACCTAGTATGGGATTGTTACTAATTACTAGCTAGCTAACATACAGATAATACTCGAGTAATATATGGCTAGCCATGTATAGCTATTGGCCTTTGGTGTCTCTAATAGTAGAACTTGAAAGCATGTTTTGGATCCTTTCTCTTCTCTCCATTTCTGTAGCTCTTTCTGTTCTACTTCTTGTGTAGGCCTCAAAGAACTCCTTGTTCTCTTTCTCCAATTCGTTCCACACTGTAAGAATTAATACAAAGACATATAACACACAGAAACACACACACAAAAATATATATGTGCTTAATTTCAAACATGCACGTGTATATATATGAGATTACTGTATATATGTATGTATTCATATGAATACACGGTAGCCAGCATGAACTTTAGTGGGCAGCTGTTTTTTGACTTGAAAAGGAGAATTACCGGTGGAAGTAATGACTGGTTTTATATTTGCATGCTTGGAAAGAGCCTCCACGCACTCCTCTTTGCTCATGTTGAATATGATACACTCTTCTATAAGATGGTGAACCTGCATATCCATCATCATAAATATCCATCGCTGATCAACAACAAGATCAGATCAATATTGAGAAAAAGCCAGATTTACCGTGCATGAAGCTAGCTATAACAAACTTACCATGTGAATATACGAAGCAGAGGAGTCGCCCATGATGATGATGTTATATACCAAATAATTGGAAACCTTAAACGATCATCAAATCACAGAGAGAAAACAAGGGGAAGATAAGAAGCATAAGAGAAGAGACGGAAGAGAAAACAAAAGAAAAGAGAGAGGAAAGTAGACGAAAAGACTAGAAAATCTAAAGAAAGGGAAAGCTGGGATACAAGAGTAGGAAGAAGAATCAAGTAGATCAAGAAAGCCAAAAAATGTTGAATATAGAATGACTGCTATGCCTCGACATTTGAGTAGGTTAAAATTATTGATTCATAAATAAAGAAATTAATTAATTAAGGGAAAGAAATCAATTGATTCTATATGATGTTGTAGTACTTGTGGGGTCCCAGTCCCCACGTGGGAGGAGGCTTACGATTGGTGGAAAGGAGATTAGAGGAGATTTTATAAGGAACCCCTCATTGTCGCTTACGTGGCAACTATGTCATTCTCCCACGTGACATGTGGGGTCCCCTCATCTTCCACCTTCTATGTGACTCAACTGCGCAAGGCAGGGCGCCCCTTGCGCCCTCCACACTCTCCTGCAGTTTCACCGGGCCCCACACCCTGATCGAACGGCGGTTAACCTTCTCTTTTAACCAATCAAATATGAGTTAGTTTTACCCGTACAAAATAATGAGTTTCACCTAATGAATAATTTTATTAATAAATTTTGTTGATCTAAATAATTTTTTTTCTAATATTAAGATAAAACACTATAGTATTAATAAAATTAATTCAATCAGTTTTGGGTATATAATGAAAAAAAAATTATTAAAACATAAAAAATATATATATGAAACTCGTTTATTTTGTTAACTTGATAACTTGTTAATTTTGAGAGTCCATCCAATTAGATGATAAAATATTATCGAAAGCTTAAGAAAACGATATAAGTGGACTGAAAAAATAAAGAAAAATTAAAACAACTCAATAGAAATAACTAAAAAATATCTGATAATGCACATATCATATAATATAAATGGATAATAAACATGCGATGCTATGTTCTACTTTGATCTTGGTAACGTGGGGTTGGTTGGGCTTGGCTTTTGAAATGGACTCATGCTATTAAAAGGTAGACATCTTGTTGTTTTCATGATGGGGAAGTAAACAGTAGCCGAGTTGATTTTGTGCGCTGTTGTATTCAACAATACAAATTTAGAAGGGAAGTGGCACCTTTACGGTGTCTTTGCTGTGCTAGCTGCTAACTTTTGTCTTTTAATCCTTGCCATCTCGTTTGCGCTTTCATCCCTCCAACCCCAACCTAGGAAACCCGGTGGGTAGCTTTTGCTACTCCACAACTCATGATATAATTTTCAAATTATGATGAAAATTAAAGAAGTTAATCATCTTATAGTCCAATTTCATTCAACTCTCAATCAACAAAGCAAGGATCACCATCATCGTTCTTTTTAAGGTTAACTGAATGGCCTAGAAGGGTTTAACTTTTAGCCATTTTGGAAATTTTGTGCTTTTGCTTGCTTAATCTGCTGTCGTAGTTAAGGCTTGCTCATCTGTACTCTACTTGGGTTATTAGCTTTTCAGGTGGACCCAACCCAAGGCCCTACTTCTAAGTTGTTCTAGTCGTTCTTGTTATGGTTAAAACCACCAGGCCACCATGGCCATTTCCTTCTGCAACTTCATCGAAACCTTCCTCCAAGCTAAATCACTTTAAAAAGTTTGTCTTCCTAATACTAAATTTGGCATATTGACCCACAAGCTATTAATCAAATCAAATCTAAATCTAACTAACTGTACATGTTGAATTATGAGGCCCTCTTCCTCAACTTTTATCTCTCATGGGTATACTTTTTTTAGGAGGCTATATTCAGCGTAAGGATTAGGGAACAATGATGATTAGTCGAGATAAATGTTCCTTTATGAACAATAATAATTATTATTTCTTTCAAATTAAACCTATAAAATAATATTAACTCTTTAAAGTGGTGATCAATCAATTAACGCGTGTCAGAATACGTGTCATACACATTATATTATTAATCGATCACATCAAAGATAGATACATATAAAACTTAATCATCTTATTATATAAATAAAGTTTTGCATTCTAATTTAATATATAAGATTATCACATCATTAATTTTTTATATTTTTTGTGCTTAAATGCACATAATTGTTATAATCCATTTCACACATTCTAATTATAGAAAAAAACACTCATAAGTTGGAAGGATCCTCTTTGAGTATTGTGACATCTGAAAAGCGCATATAGATGAGAGGCAGCTGGCAATAATCTTTGTGGACTTGCAAGTGATTATGCCAATAAGCAGGTTCTGGGTGACATAATACCATAGACAAACTTTCAACAATTTTTTTCTGAAAAATGTTTGAATATTAAGCTAAAGCATTATAGCATTATTGCGATTGGGTCGACTTTAATCATCAATGAGTAGCTTAAAATAATATTTCAAATACAAGCATTACACTTGGTAGTTAATATAATATAATTGTTGGTGAAATTACAGCTAGACTTGAAAACGACGTGGCTCCCTCCTCCCTGTTACTTCACATTCAGATTATTATCGAAGAAGACAATTTTACCTTGGCCTTGTTGATATGTAAAAGATCATCTTAATCATGAATCCAAATTGGCTTACGCTCCGGCTCTGGCTCTAACAACAGAAAGTCGATCATGCGTAATTTTTTATTAGTTCTGGGACACTCGTTGATATGACATCAAACAGATTCCGAGACTATTTAAGTTCCAAAGTGCCCTAAATTTTAATGCGTTTCTACGAAAATAACCTTGAAGGATCCAACCAAGGATAATTTCAAAATAATTACAATTGAGTTTTGTCAACCCAAGCCGTCAGTATGCATTGGCCTAAATAATTCTTTTTGGGCGCCAGTCGCTAAATCTGAGGCTGAATCATTTGTTAGTCTATCATTAAGCCAGTTCCCAGGTTTCTTGTCTGTTTTACAGCCTCGGTAAAAGTGGTACTGTTCTTTAGATTCAGAATTAAGATTTGAATGAATTGCTGGTTAAGTAAATAAAAATAAAATAGAACAACATCGGTTCAAGGTAAAAGAACAAAATGTTGGGAAATCAGGAAACTCACAACAAATTTTCTTTCTTCAGGAATATCTCAAACTCTTAGGTGAATACAGTTCAAAAGGCATGATGATAGATTTTTTTTTTTTTTTAAAAAAGAAAAAGAAAAACAAAAGAAGAAAAAAAAGAAGAAACACTCAATAGACATAATGGAGAAGACTTTATATTTCACTATACAACAATAATCATACAAGAAAATGACACGATGTTGGCATATATTCAACACATGACATGCATGGCTCGATATTATTTGTTTCGCTCTGTTGTTTCTAAAGATAATGAGGTTTTGCAATCAGATGGGGTAGCCACACCTTCTCAAATCTCTTGTGAAGAAGGGATGTCTTAGGGCTTCCCTTGCCTTGAGCCGCTCTGCTGGATCATATCTCATAAGTCCTTGTAGGAGATCGATCAAATCACCAGCAGAATGATCTACATGCTGCATTATTAGGTTCTGCAACCAAAAAATGCATATACATCAAACAATTATTAATCTTAGTTTCACAATGAAGTTCGTAGCAACCTCAATCAAGACTTTATTTCTCATGGTATGTTGCAATGAAACTTAATTTTCCAAGAGTGTACAAAAATAAAAGTTCGACACCAACAGCCGAGTGATGCCCCATACTTCTACAATCTGATCTCGAAGCTGGATCATAGGTACAATAGACAAGCACAACTAATTGAGGTAAATACATGTGCAAGAATCTCACTGGGGACAGCTGAAGAACGTCCAAATAATACCATAAGAAAAGACAACTAATAATAATTATAAAAGAGCAGGAAATAAAACTAGCCCCCAGAAGTCAAAACGTGCCAAAATGAAATGCAATCGCTCATCCAATCAAATAAGTAAACAGAAAGAAAGAAAGAAAGAAATACTAACATGTACATAGTGATCATTGTTTCAGATACTCCTAGTAAATGTTTACTTTGGTAAAAAGAAGAAAAGAAAGGATACTCCTAGTCAAAATAAATGCACTCTATCCTTCCCGACATAAACAGTAAACACACGCAAAAGTTTGGTAGCACAAAATTTCGAAAACCAAGTTAAAGATGCAAAACTTAAATAACTTACTGCCCGGCGTGGAAAGTCAAATTATACACAGGCATTATTTGATACGCAAATATTAGATAAATTACCGGCAGACGTTGCAGTTTCCACACAGCCCTCATGCTTTCCCTTGAAGTTGCACCATCAGGCCAATCCAATCGTGCACCTCTTCTGAAATATTTCTCAGCACGGCGGCTGTATCAAGATCAGGCACAATCTAAGAACTTAAACCCTAGAACAACAGAAGAAATGTAAATGAAGAAATAGCAAATGTATGTCCTTACTCAGCTCTAACTATCATATGTTGGGGTAAAGGCCCTAAAACCCTCTCCATCATTGCAAGATGCTCCAAATTCTCATGTGTTTGAAACAGAGCCTCACCCTGCTCACCAAATCATTGAAGAAGAGAATAAGGTAAAAAAGCCAAACTCATAGTCCCACGTTAAAGGGTTTTATGATTGATGTGCAGTTATATAGTTAAGCTCCCACATATCATAGGCCTCCATAACCTAAGACTGTAAATTCCCAATAATACAAAGAAAACTTCCATTTTACAAGGGCTGCCTTAGTCAGCCGGTTTCTGCATCATTATGAACATTCCTTGACTTTCATCAGTATATTAATCACTAAAACCACCTTTCAGTATGATTAACTATGGAGTCCAATGTTAAAACATATCTGATGCAAAAGTTTAAGCCATAAGGCAGAGGGCCCAACCCTAGTATATTTAACCATACTATATGTAATAACTAAACTGATGTAAGATTTGGAACAGAGGAAAAACCAAACAGTGTAAATCAAACACAGATCATAAACCAACTTAAATTTAATATCACACCAGAAAAAGCAGATCTAAGGGCTTATGCCTTAGATAAAAGAGAAGATAAATACTTCAAGCAAATGCTGGGAGGGGATATACTGATATAAGAAAGTCACTTACAGAGCAAAGTTCAATAAGAATGCATCCCACACTCCATAAATCACAAGGATAGTTCCATCCCAGACCTGCAGAAAATATCTCAGAAAGGTGATAAAAATAAAAAATACAGAAAGCTGACAACAATACCACCATGGACATAAAAATTACCCAAAATAACCTCGGGTGCACGATAATGCCGTGTTGACACCACGTAGCTATGATCCTGATGTTCAAATGTTGTGCTTCCAAAATCAATAAGCTTAATGGCACTTGACTTTGGCAGATTCTTGAAATATGAACCATCTTTGGTCGATCGTGAGAGAAACTAAGTCATAGCCAAAAGAAAATTATTAAGTACAAGAATCTTAATCTTCATTAATCTCAGAATGGAAAGAATGAATTCAACCAGGCTTGAGATACAAAAAGAAAAGATATGAAACAGCACCTCATCCCTTCCTAATTTCCTTTCAACTTAACACCTCACCTGTGCAGTCACTTTACAACTATAGTAAAGGTTCCACATTGTTAATTAATCATATAAATAATTACTTTGCATCTAAATCCACAAAGACTGAGTCTTTTCTGCCATTATGTTGCATCTTCAGTCTAAAGGTGAACATTTTCCTTTGTATAACTGCAATTGCCATGTCTTTAATTAAATAGTTGATAAGAACCTTGGGAGAATCACCCCCTAAAAGCTAGCTATTGATGTTGGAGAGCCCAAAACCTCAATTATGATCCTAACATTAGTCTTAACCAGCCTGTTACCATTAATTGGATTCTTTAGTGCTACCACGGTTACCAAATCCCAATGAATCAACGTGGTAAGAAATGACCTAAATTAAGTAAAATTATTGAACTCATAAATTTAATCCAAAGAAGCCCAATACATTTCAAATTTCTTCCATCTACACACTTCCACTCAGCCACATACATGTAGAGCTATCAAAGAGATATTCAAGCAAATTAACCGCATGCCTTAGGAAGAAAAAGTTACCTTATAATCTGGCACTTTGACATATTCAGAGGAAACAAGAAGGATATTTTCTGGCTTCAAGTCAGTGTGTATAAGGTGTAAATCATGCATAACTGCAAACATAATATATGAATTAATGAACAAGAAGCACAAGGTATAGTCATTCCAACCATCAACTAATACTTATTCAAACAAAAAGTACTTAATGTTTTATAAAATAGAAACCTAGATCTTTTCTACTGATGCCAAACCGCAGTTTCAAAGTTAGATGACCATCAATCAAATAAGATAAAAATGAAAACAGTGCAAGAGTTGTCCACACACATGCTACAGACTCCAATAGTTGTCTGCCAACCTCCCGAACAAGATCAATGGGAAATGAACGATAGCTGTTTTTGCGGAGAAAATCGTATAAGCTTGGTCCAAGCTTCTCAAATACCTGTTGAAACCATTTCAATTCATCCGCAAGTTTCTTAACTCACAGAATATTCAGGCATGAAACGACATGCATTGCCCCTTCAAATTAATCAAATCGCAAATACCAATAAATACTTACAATACAAATATGACTACGATAGTCAAACCAATTCCGTATTTGCACACAACTGCAAAGAATAAAAAGCTTACACTAAAACCACTTCAAATGTCTAGATCAAATAATGGAAGAGATCTAAAGGACTATTTCTCACCGAGTACCACCAACATCATGCCTGGCAAGCCTCTGTAGAACATCAATTTCAATCATGGCAGCTTCACGATACTTATTTATGGAACGAACGATTTTGATTGCTACAAATTCTTTCTTTTCATTGTCAAAACATTCCAAGACTTGCCCAAATGTCCCTGAAGATGTGCCATCAAAGGGCTCTCAATAACAAGTGATCCCAATATAACATGTATTTTTTATGGCATCCAAAAACTCCATGACACAGAAAACAATCAGATGGACAAATGATAAAAGAAATTTCCAATTCGTAGAAAACAAGATATTTAAAAGATACGTAAAGTATGGACGATAATAGACTTTAAATAGATATAAAGAAATCAACCGGAAAATACTAACCTTCACCCATTTTGCTGAGAATCCTGTCTATAAGAATGGAAAAAGAAGGATATCAGTGAAGAAATTATAAGTATTACCAACATAACAAACAAAAGAAAACAACAGTCGTCTCAATGCTCTCTAATTCCTTAGCAAAGGAGACACATCTAACAGTGACAAGTAAACCAAAATAAAAAAACAACTATAAACCCGTGAATAAACGATATTTCACAAGTGGATACACTTACATCGAGGAGTTAAATTTTCTCCAATGGCAAAAACATAATGGCCATCTTTATCGTCAGGTCTCCAAGGAGGTGAACCATTGCAAGGAATTCCACCATAATACACAGAAGAAAACGAATAATTGGGCATTGCTCCATTCCCAAACTCCTGTCCGCAATAAATAGCCGGAAGAACCTGCACAAAGCGACCAAAAAAATCATTCATTTATGTCAAATTCTCCAACGATTTGTCGACAACTAACATAAAGCCACTATCAAGAACCTCAACTTCAATTTTGCTACCTTAAAATCAATATTTTCATTAGTATTAACATATATATCATTTCTCCTTATAAATTATAATCTTGTAACTAAAGTTTGCTAAAATCGCCAAAAAAAAAAAAATCTTGCCTTAACAAAACACAGCTAGAGATACGATCGAATAGCAAAATTGATGGCAAGAAAACATGAATTTAGTTGGAAAGAAATTCATCAAATTAAAAGCGTAACAGTAACAGAAATTGATACCTTTGGAGGAGGAAGAGGAGGAGGCACGTCCCATCCTAAACGAGGTCGTTTCCTGGGACGTTTGTCCATGTTCTTATGTGGAAACTCAATTATCCTCTGTGTTTCCATCTAATTTTTTTGTTCAAATTTTCAATTGAAGAAAGCCATGGAATCGAAGTTGACTTACAATAAAAGAATTCGAATAGAATGAAAATTCGGAGAGAAATAGAAGAAAGATTTGGTTTTGGAAACCCTAATTTGGTAGTGATGTTTGGGAATTGAAGGGCATAGAGATCTGGCGAGCTAGGGCTGGGCTGGGACGGAATCTAACCGTGATCAGGGGTTCACTTAACTCCTAATGACGGTTAGTTTCTTACTATGGTTAGCTGGATGGGTCCCAGACTCCCCGATTTGCGTTGATTGTTTTCGGGACCATTAATTCTGTTTTTAGTGACGCGTGTAATGCTTGGACCCCCTACGGCCCACAAACATTCATAACTTCTAGTTGGGCTACATTTATGACATTGAGTTGGGCTAGGCCCAACTCTGTTCGAACTCGCACGATTTTCTGCATACGTGCGCATGCTGTCATGTATTACCTCTTAAATCGATTTATTCAAAAGAAAAATAATTAATTTTCTATATATCCATAATACTTCTAAGAAAAATTTATAAAATAATTCTTTTTGGAATATATTTTAAGATTTTTCTTGCCCAAATAATAATTCTAGAAAAGTAGCCATCAACTGTTAATTGAAAAAAGTATTTTAAGTAATTATCATTAACCACCCTTATCTTTTTACTTTTTTTTACTCATATAAGACTTTTGTCATTTTTATCTTCTCTTATCCTTAATTTTTTGAAAAATATCTTCTCAAGTTCTGCAGTTAAAAATTCTGTTAGTTAATATCTATTAATCTCCATATTTCAATAAATTTACCATTTTACTCTTACTAACACATATAAAAAATTACTTATTTTTAAAGAACAATATTAAATTAAATTACCAAATTACCTTTAACACATATTAAAATTACTCTTTATTGATAATATTAACACATATTGGTATTTATTTTAAGGGTAATTTAGTCATTTAACTTAATATTGTTTTTAAAAAATTAATTATTTTTTACATGTGTTAGTAAGGGTAAAATGATAAATTTATTAGAATATGGAGGGGAATAGATGTTAACTAACAGAATTTTTAATTAGAGGACTTGAGAAGAGATTTTTTTAAAACTTAAGGATGAGAGAAGATAAAAATGATAAAAACTCCATATGAGTGAAAAAAAAGAAAAAGTAAAGATGGATAATGATAATTACTCATTTTTTAATTAAAAAAAAAAAAAACCTTCTAACTTTTTAAAGTTTATTTTAAAAGTACCAAGAGCAGTCCGAGAAAGCACACCCTTAAAATGCTGACTAGAATAATATATTAGTAATTCAGCCTCACAAATATTTTAAAAGAATGATTCAATCATTTACACAAAAAATAATTCTATGCATAGAGTGGAACTATATAACAAATTAGAGAATATCATATCATTTATTATAAGTTGAGAAAGTGATTATTTGATTGTTTCTGTTAGAATACCTTGTTTGATTTCTGGTTAAAACATTGTAACTTTCCGAATTAAAATGTTGGTCATTCTGCATTTTATGAAAATTTTTATGGTTGCAATGTAAGAAGCACTGTAATCAACTTTCCTGATAAGCATTAACAGTGATAAAGCTTAATTCAATAATCTGTTACAAAATTGGACGCTTCATTGTCTCTTATTTGCTTTATACATGACCTCAAGACCTTATAAATCTCATCCTTCAGGTGCTGGTTCCGATCACCAGTGACAAAGACATGAACTTTACTTCTGATTTCAATCCAACTGCAACCTGGAACCCTCTTCATTCCTCTCTCCTTCATCTCTTTCCGTATTGTTGAGACATTATCCCACCTGCCAGCCATAGAATGCGCATTTGATAGCATTACATATGATGATACATCGTCAGGATCCAATGCCAGGATTCTTCGTGCTGCAAGTTCCCCCAACTCTGTATTTGAGTGAATCTGGCAACCTCCAAGCAATGCCTTCCAGAACCCAATTCCTGGATCGAAAGGCAGATCAGAAATAAACTTTTCAGCTTCTTTGAAACGCCCTGAACGGGAAAGTAAATCAACCATACAAGCATAGTGCTCGGGCTTCAACATGCTGGGGTCTTCAAGTCTTGCCTGATTGAAATATGAATAACCCTTCTCAACAAGACCTGCATGATTACAAGCCCATAACAGGCCAAGAACTGTAACATCATTAGGTCTACTTCCGGTGACCCTCATCCTTTCAAAGAATTCTACAGCTTCTTCTCCTCTTCCATTTTGTGCATAACCACATATTACAGCATTCCATGAAACAATATTTCTTTCACCAAGTTTATTAAAAACCATGAGACCATCTTCCATGCTTCCAGACTTTGCATAAAAGCTGATCAGAGCATTGCCAACATACACATTAAACTTACCCAAGAACTTAACAGCACAGGCATGAAAACTTTTGCCCATACCAAGTGCACCTACATTGGCAGCAGCAATGATGACAGAAGGGAAAGTGGAATGATTGGGCAGAAATCCTCCTTTCAACATCTCAACGAAAAGATTAACAGCCTCTTCATTGTGGCCTGTTTGGCTATACCCGCCAATCATTGCATTCCATGAAACAACATTTCTCTCAGGCATCTCTTGAAAAAGCTTGGTAGCATCTTCAAACCTGTCTTTCTTCAAGAACCCACATATCATAGTTGTGTAAGAAACAACGTTCCGCTTGTGGGTATCTTCAAAAGCTCTGGTAGCTTCCTGAATGGAACTCAACTTGGCATAGAAGTCCAAAATAGCACTACCCACAAATACATTTGACTGAAGTCCCATCTTTGTTGCACAGGCATGAAGTTGCTTACCTACATTTAGGTTCTTTACCCCCGTTGATGAGTGAATGACAGTCCCAAATGTGAACTCACTTGGTCTAATATCCAACAGAAGCATCCTTGAGAAGAGATATATGGATTCTTCATGCTGATTTTGCCTAGCCAAGCGGCCAATTATACTTGTGGCTGATACCACATCCAATTGAGGCACTTCGTCGAACAATTGGCGAACATTTGAGAAATTGTCTGATTCAGAGATAAAACCAACATTTTCTGATCGAAGAGCAGTTCCTAGTTTATGCGAACTCGCTTTTTCGCTTTTAATGAGACAATTAGCAAGTAAAGTGTGCGTTTTCTTGAGGTTGACTAGGGAGAGAGATGACCTGCATGTCATCTGGTTCATGTCATGTGACTTTTGGCGGGTGATTTTGAGGGCTCGACTAATCCATTGAGTGCTGGAGTTTCAGCACCGTAGTATTTCTTTTTCTTTTTCTTAATTAAAAAAACCTTAGCCCTTGGATCAACTCAACTGGAGGGCCGATTATAGATTTTCTTAGATGTCGTGTTTTAATTGGACAAGTTGGTGCAACGTATAGAGCCTGACGTGTATAGAGACTGCAGAGGATTCCTTCTCTCTCTTACAGAAAGGCCGTCAAAACAAACCAAACCTAGATTTTCTTTTCTACATAACGGCACAGTAGCACGCACAAAGTAACCACCACACCAGACGGCTAAGAGGTCCATCAAAGCATGGCTGTAGCCGCCAAGCTCTCTTTCTCCGCCACGCCCGTGACTCACCGCTCTGTCAACCGAGTCAACCCCTTTCGGTCATCATTATTTTCTTCTTCGTCGACTCATTCGGCGAAATTTGTCAAATCAGATTTGACTCTTAAAATCCCTAACCTTCGTGTCTCAGCGTCTTCAATGAGCATCGAAGCTCCGGAGAAAGCTTCGCGAAGCTCCTTTCTTGACAAGAGAGAAAGTGGCTTCCTTCATTTCGTCAAGTACCATGGCCTCGGCAACGACTTCATTTTGGTAAGTTTAGAAATTTAAAGAAAATCAATCAAGCAATGGTCAACTGAGCCTAGAAATTTGTTTCGCTTAGTTGAGCTAGGGATTTAGTTTGATAGGAACCCAAATTTAGAAACCATTGATTAAGAATGTTATCTCAATTGCATTTCTGCATTAAGTAGTAATATAAGTGAATGTGGGAGACTCTGCATTGGTTTTTGATTTTCTACTAACTGGGTGAAATGGAAAAGGTTGATAATAGGGACTCTTCAGAGCCTAGGATAACTCCAGAGCAAGCGGTGAAGCTATGTGATAGAAACTTTGGCATTGGGGCTGATGGAGTGATCTTTGCAATGCCTGGAGTTAATGGCACTCATTATACTATGAGGATATTCAATTCTGATGGCAGCGAGCCAGAGGTTTGGGCCTTTGTAAACTTCAATATGTTTTGACATATACTATGTTTGGATATATAGATTAAGTAGGTTATCAAATTGTTATTCTCTGTTACTATGTAATTCGGGTATGTTAGGTTGATCCTTTTTCAGGGAACTTATGTAGCAACTACGTATAAAGTGAGAGTTAGATTTTAATGTTCCTTTTTATCTTCTAGATGTGTGGTAATGGAGTGCGGTGCTTTGCTAGATTCATTGCGGAGCTTGAGAATTTACAAGGGAAGCAAAGGTATTGTGTCAGTTGTCTGTATATTCTAATATCATAGAAATGGATCAAAATGTTGTATGAATATAGGGTGATCTTCGGAAATATCAATTAGTGAAACTTAAAAAAATATTATTGTAAAATTTATTTTGTTATTCCATCCTGATTATTGATGAAGCGTATGTAGTAAATATTTTATTTTCTAATTGGTGCAGTTTTACCATACACACTGGGGCTGGTCTAATTGTTCCCGAAATTCAAGATGATGGGAATGTATGTTATTCAAAACTCTGTACTGCAAACCTGCAATCTACCTGTGTCTTAGCATATAAGTTTCTTTTCAGACATGAAATTTGTCCTGTGACATTTGCAACTTGTGACATCTTAATAGAAAACAATAATCTACTCCTTTTAGTGGTTTGATCCTATGACTGTGCTTCGCTTAAAGTTCTTTTCTAATTGTAAATAATTAGCTCCCTATGTCAGTTTGGTGTGTATCCTAAGTGTCTGTGTCAATGCTGCATTTTCAGGTCAAAGTTGACATGGGTGAACCTATCCTTAAAGCTTCAGATGTACCTACAAAATTACCAGCTAACAAAGACCAAGCTGTAGTTAAATCAGGACTTGATGTAGATGGAGTAACCTGGAATGTGACTTGTGTTAGTATGGGAAATCCTCACTGTGTAACTTTTGGTACAAAAGGAGGCCAGGTATGTGTTCTGAATAACGACTTACAATATGACGTTCATTTTTGTGTTGGGTTTATTTTGTTCTTTATTTTTAGGTGTTGCATTTTGTACTAATTCTTGTATGTATATGTGCTTTTTGTCAATTGGAAACAGTAAGTTATGTTTTCGGGACCTAATAACTTCAAGCATGCACATATTATACAAAGACTGGTGGCATAACTTTTCATTTTGACATTTTTATAGGTGATAAAGATGGTAAAAAAAAAAAAAAAAAAAAAAGAGCAATGTTCATGCTGCTGCTATTCTATATTAGTTGTATTTTCTATTGCATCTCTGACACTGGCATCTCCCTCCTCACTTTGTGCGAAAATGTTCAAGATACTGATATGTTGTCATATATTTAGATTGAATGGAAACAGTTGGTTAATTCAATGAAATTTCTTTTTCTCCTTATTCATTTATATTTCTGATACTGATATCTTTGCTTAATGATGCAATTGAACAGACTTTGCAGGTTGATGAATTAAATTTAGCTGAAATCGGTCCTAAATTTGAGCATCATTCTATGTTCCCAGCCCGAACTAACACAGGTTTGGTTTTATCTTGATCTTATGGATATGATTTGGGCCATTTGGGTATTGGCATTCAGTCCTAAGTATTTTACAGCCATCTCCTGTAGTAAAAACTGGTTTTGTTGATGGATCATCATTGTTTTAGCATCATTAAACAGTTGTAATGTAGAATACATTATTGGCTTCCAATATTTATTGTTGGTGTTAGCAGTAATTGGGAAATTGATTTTGTTGTTGGCTTTAAATTTATCAACAGCATACTATGAGTTACCTTCTCTACAAATAAGCTCAATACGTGTCGAAACTTCACGTTTTGTTGTATATACTGTGGAACTTTGGAAGTCTGGCAAGTTTGAAGCATATTACTGACTTCCTGTGTCTATGTTTTCCATATGGCCATACATGGACTATGACTCCAACCTCAAAGTATTAGGCTTCAATGTCTTATGGACTACATTATTCTTTTACATTTGAAATTGTTTATCATTTTCTTTTATAGCAATGGTGTTTTTGTGGTGGTTGTTGATTTAAATCTTCACTCTTTTGAATCATAACTATATCTTACTCTATTAGCCCGAGAAGTATATCAAAAGTATGATACCTTTTTTACCCTAATGAGTTACTTTTGAAAATACAAGGAAATTGGATCTTAAAAAAGTATCCTAGCACTGAGCAGTTTGTGAAGAAGTGGAATATAGGATATTTTCATCTTACCTAGAGCTTATTGGGTCCTTCCCCGATTTATTTTTCTCATGATACACAAGCTCCACTTGTTATATTCATATGAGTCCATAATCATGAATATTCTCTGGTATCATTTGCAGAATTTGTGGAAATAATTTCTCCTTCACGTCTAAAAATGCGTGTTTGGGAGCGTGGGGCAGGTTAGTTTTTATGTGAAAAATTATGGTGCTTAAGATAAATGGACAGTTTACTGTACTGTTTTAAGTCGAGGATTAGTTGTGTTTGGTTATGCTAAAGATTAGTTACTATTTGCAGGAGCAACACTAGCTTGCGGGACTGGTGCTTGTGCGGTGGTGGTTGCAGCAGTTCTTGAGGGTCATGCTGGGAGAGTAAGTTAAAAATGATCTAGTGTATTAATACATTAGCCTAGCAAATGATATACACTAGATATAACCTGATATCTTTTCATCTTTTTGCATGCTATAAGAACCCAACAGTTGCTCTATCTGATTTTGTTTGTTTTCCTTATAATTGTTAATTGTTCTTGTCAACAGAATTGCAGGGTTGATCTACCTGGAGGACCATTGGATATTGAGTGGAGAGAGGAAGACAACCATGTGTACATGACAGGACCAGCTGAAGTAGTGTTTTATGGCTCAGTGCCCCTATGATATGTCTCGTTTAGATCAAATTACTGTCGGAAGCTTCATTATCTGAGAGTTACCTGAATTTTTTGTAGACTTGTAAGATAGAAAGCCCCAGGAACATCAATAAGCATTTTTGTATTTTCGACATTTGTGTATCTTAACATTGACGCTGTTACTGCCTCAAGGCTGAGCCTTTCATATTTTCCCTCTTGGATTCCATGTTTGTCATGTGGGTTCACCAAAACTATGGTCATTTGACGAATGCTTTCTTAAATATCAGCAACATCTCGACTTGCTTCGAGTTTAGGAGAAGATGTACGATTAATTTATAATATATTGATTAATCACATTAACATTTGTTTTGTCTAATGTAAAACGGTTTATAAACGGAATTGCAAGGGCAGTATTATGCTCACTACATATTCGTTTTAATTAATAAAAACCACGCCTTTATTTTATTTTATTTTATTTTTTTCCAGTTTCAAACATGAAACAAATCCACTTCCCAATTTCTTACTGGTCTTCAAGCCTTGCAAAAGCTTTGCTGTTAAAGTTGGAAGATCGTGTCTGAAGTGTTCTGCAACTGCAACGCGAAACGTGTCTTTTTTGAACCAGAAAGAAACACAATCAGGTGAAGCGCTTAGTTTGAATTTTTAACACCCCATGGGCCCCAACTTTTTTTCAAAGGAGGCGAAGCATTCCCAACGGCTATATCTTGCATACAAATACAAGAAGTAGCCGTTAGGAGAATCAAAACTCATCTTTCTCATATGAAAACAAAGTGTAAACAAAAAGCATATAATTTTCCATCACAGAAAGACTTCCAAAAGGAAGAACTCAAAAGCACAATCAAACGCTCTTTCAATTCGCTCCTCCTCCTCCACATTACTCAATCAATCAGTCTAGGGTTTTCATCAGCCAAAAAGCAACTCTTTCATCTTTCTCAGCCAGAATTTCGGTCAGTGAAGTTATTTGTCACCGAAATTTCAAAATATTTAAAAAAATTTTCCGTTTGGTTACTGAGAAAGTAAAAGAAAAGAAATTTAAATTTATACTGAATGTTGAGCAGTTGTGTGCTTATGTTTATTGCTTTGTTATGTTGATGTAGGTCTCGAAAATTCAAGATAAGATAGAATGATGTCACTCACCCCTGATCAATACAGAAAAGTTGGATTGGGGATGACACCATCTCCAACTCCTTTCCTCACGCCTCGGCCAGAACGGCGTCGCCCAGATTCAAGAGGAGCCGATTGGAACTCAAATCGTCTGGACAGAGATAAAGAGGTTAATGTGCAAGTGCTACTGAGATGCAGGTGGGTTTCAATTTACAGGCTGTTTTTCATTTAGAAAATTTTGTTATGAACAAAATAACAGCTATTGATTCCTAGTTTTCTCTTTCAATTCTTAAATTCAGGCCATTGAGCGATGATGAACAAAGGATGAACGTCCCCAGAGCAATATCATGTAACGAACATAAAAGAGAAGTCACTGTTTTGCAAAATTTAGCTAATAAGCAAATAGATAGAGTTTTCACTTTCGACAAGGTAACCTTCTGCCCTACTATGATAATTTAAACCATTTATTTTCATTTATGATTTATAATCCTACACTTACATGTCATATCTGATTGTAAAACATTTGCCAGGTTTTTGGACCCAAAGCACAACAAAGATCAATATATGACCAAGCCATCACACCCATTGTAAATGAGGTTCTTGATGGTTTCAATTGCACGGTCTTTGCATATGGGCAGACGGGCACTGGCAAAACATATACAATGGAGGGTGGGATGAGAAATAAGGTACTGTATTCAGTCATTTTCTTGTAAGTCCTAATTTTGGTAGTCCATATTTTCTCTGCTTTAGGAAACCATATATCAAAAGTTTCGAAATGCAGGGTGGGGATTTACCTGCTGAAGCCGGTGTTATTCCAAGAGCAGTTCGCCAAATTTTTGATACACTAGAGGCCCAAAATGCTGACTATAGCATGAAAGTGTCATTTTTGGAGCTGTACAATGAAGAGATAACTGATTTGCTAGCTCAGGAAGACTATTCAAAATATACAGAAGATAAGCAGAAGAAACCCATTACCTTGATGGAAGATGGGAAGGGTTGTGTGGTTGTAAGAGGCCTTGAAGAAGAAGCTGTGTATAGTGCAAATGAAATTTATACCATTTTGGAAAGAGGAGCAGCCAAAAGGCGCACAGCAGATACCTTGTTAAACAAGCGCAGCAGGTTTGAACTCTATTCCGTTCGTTTTCAAGTCACTAATGATAGTCAAATAATTGGGAAATTAATAATATTTTGCTGCTAATTTCTGTTGCAGCCGCTCCCATTCTGTCTTTTCCATTACAATTTATGTAAAGGAGGCAGCTGTTGCAGAAGAGGAGCTTATTAAATGTGGCAAGCTTAATCTTGTTGATTTGGCGGGATCAGAGAATATATCTCGTTCAGGTGCACGAGAGGTACGACATATCTAGTTTGTATTGAATATTGCCTTTTGGCTATTATATAACTTGTTTTACTGGCTTATATAACTCAAAGTTTCTTTTAAAATATTCGCGAACATGTAGTTTGTACTGAAATTGCTAATTAGAAACAACCATTATCAAGTAGCTAATTTGTTTTACATTGGCATGTATCTGTCTTCGCCACATTCATAATACTCAAAATTTCCCAACTCCAAAGCATTTTTCTTACCTCTATCAAATTGAACCGCTGAAATTTTGATATCTTTAGAAATTTGCAAAATATTGAACCTTTGACCAGATTAAAGAGAACACTTCTTAGAATATTCTAAGTTTTTGCTGATATATATTCTTTTAGTTCATGTGGGAATTGCTATCAGATTTGATTACTAATCTGCAACCAAATTGCAGGGTCGTGCAAGGGAAGCAGGGGAGATAAACAAGAGCTTACTCACCTTGGGCCGGGTCATTAATGCACTTGTGGAACATTCTGCCCATATTCCATATAGGTTCTTTCAGATACCTTCTATAACTCTATTAGTTTATTGGTTCTCTTGTAATTTTTCTTTCTAAACCATTGTCCCATTTTTGCTGACATTCTCTACAGGGATAGCAAGCTGACAAGGCTGCTAAGAGATTCTTTGGGAGGGAAAACAAAAACTTGCATTATTGCTACAATTTCTCCATCTGCTCATTCTCTGGAAGAAACTCTGAGCACTCTAGATTATGCCTATCGTGCTAAGAACATAAAAAACAAACCAGAGGTTTGCTTGGCAAATTCTTTTCTCTTGTTTATGTTTTTATTCATTTTTCCTTTGTATTGATGATGAAGTGTATCTCTGTGTAGGCTAACCAGAAAATGTCCAAAGCTGTGCTGCTTAAGGATTTGTACTTGGAAATTGAGAGAATGAAAGAAGGTTTAATGATGCACTTGCATTCTTAGGTTATTTTGACGACAAACAAATAAGAGTTTGGTTCTTATTCTTTAAAAAACTATTGCAGATGTTCGAGCAGCAAGGGATAGAAATGGTGTTTACATTCCACATGAACGATATGCACAGGAGGAAGCTGAAAAGAAGGTAAAGTTAGTTATATATAATAATATTTTGATAACTGCAACTATCAATAGATTTCTCCAAATCTATCTCCAAATCTAAATGGAACTTGATTTGTTTGAATGTTTTATGCATGTTTGGGACCTGCAGGCACGGAGCGAGAAGATAGAGCAACTGGAGAATGAAATTAGCCTCAATGAGAAGGTATAACTTGGTGCTCATACTTTTTTTTTTTTTTGACCTTTATCATATTATGCAAAAATTTGTATCAGTTTAATAGCATTTCCTCCTTACAGGAAGTTGATAAATTTCGTGAACTGTATATCACTGAGCAAGAACAGAAATTGGACCTCGAAAGTGACCTCAAGGACTGCAAGGTAATCATAAATATGAAATTGATTTTTTATTTTTATCTTTTAAATTTGTCAGTTAATTTATCGCAAGTATCTGGTACTCATTTATAACAAATGTTCTCCCAGATGGACTTGGAAAACAAGAAGAAAGAATTTTTTGAACTTCAAGAGAACCACAGAGTTGCACTCTCAACACTCAAGGAGAAGGAATTTATAATCTCCAAGCTGCTATGCTCAGGTAAGAGAGAGATATTAAAAAAAAAAAAAAAAAAAATCCAGTGGCTTTCTTTTTTTCTTTTTAATTGGTTTATTTATGTTCATAATGATTTCATGAGCAGAAAAGTCTCTAGTTGAAAGGGCAAAGGAGTTGCGAGCTGAGTTGCAAAATGCATCAGAGGATGTAACTTCACTTTTTGCAAAATTAGGTGTGGAATGCTTTTCATCTCTTATTCCAGTTGCAACTTTCAGTCACTATTAATGATGTGCAATAAGTGTCTATATATGTTTCTTGTAAACTTTCCGGGTCAATTGTGTTTCTTTTAAAACAGCTCACCGGAGATGAAAAGTTTATTTTTTGATTCAATAAAAGAACCTCATGCCTTTCTTACCATTTAAATTGATAAAGAAAAAGGTTCAGCTGATACATATCTAAAAAATGAGACCTGAAACAACTTTGCAGAAAACTCAATTCAGTTTTATTAAAGGAAAAGTAATAAGTAGTCAAATGTGTTGAACTCTTAATTTTCTTCTTTTCATAGATCTAAGCGAGTTTATTTTCAACTCTTTACAGATCAAAAAGACAAGATGGAAGCAGAAAATCATAGCATTGTTTTGTCATTTGGTTCCCAGCTTGATCAGAGTTTAAAAGACTTGCACAAGATTATCCTGGGCTCAATTTCTCAGCAACATGAACAACTAAGATGCATGGAAGAACATGTCCACTCTTTCCTTGCTAGTAAATGTGATGTAAGAAAATAAATTGTTGTTTCATCTAATTTTTGTGTTTTGTTTTTTTGGCTCACGGAATATCTGATTGGTAAATGCATAATTGGCCAGGCAACACAAATCTTGGAATCAAGGATTGAGAAAATGGCAGAGACATATACTTCAGGCATGGAAGCATTAAGAGACCTTAGTAATTTAATGAATAAGAAAGCATCATCTGACCTGGAGGAGATAAATTCGATAATTTCATCTCGTGGAATGGCTGTTGAGCAAGTATGATATCAGAGGAGGAGAAAATTTATTTCTTTTTTTTTTTTTTTTTCTTTTAACAGAAAATCTCCTTGTTGAAGTGGTAAATTAAGATACAGGTGTATTAACAATACTTTTATCTTTTACAGTTTCTTGTCACAGCAGTGCTGGAGGCGAAGGAGGTTATTGAGGACATCCAGAATTCTCTTAATGAGCAAAAACAGTTTTTAGCATTCTCTGCTCAACAAGAAGAGGAGGTATGGTATATAGTGCCTCTGTATCTGTTTACTTTTACTGATGATATATTGTTTTAATTTTACTTGATCTCTATGGGAAATTGTCAGGGCTTACAGAGGAGCTTGATTTCTGCAAAAGAAATTTCAAAGGCAACTGTGGATTTTTTCAGTGACCTTTATCAACAGGCTTCTAAACTCATGACAATTCTTGAAGAAAGTCAGACTGAAAAATCAGAGGAATTAGCTAACTTCAAGAAGATGTTTAAGGTAAATTTATGGTGGAAAATGCATTACATATGTACATTGTCAATTATTAAAGGAAGAGTTAAGACAGTAAAACTTCCCTCTGCTGTTAAACAGGAAGAGGCTGCCAAAGAGGAAAAAGAGGCTTTGGAAAAAATTGCAGTGATATTAGCAAATTTGACATCAAAGAAATCTGCTATGGTAAGTCAGTTAGTCAACCTTTTCAAATAAAGATCCTTTCTCATAATGTTCCTCGAATTTAAACAGCTTGGAATTATTGTGTATTTGACATTTAAATTTTCTATGATTAGGTCTCAGAGGCGTCAAGGAACATCCAGGACTCCACTATACAACAAAATAGGAGATTGCAGAAAGAGATTTCCAGAATGCAGCAGGTTTCAACCGATGCTCAGAAGGAGTTGAGCAAATATGTAGAAAATGCGGAAAGTCATTTCATGCAGGACACATTTTCAGCCGCTGAATCTACGGCTGTAATGGAAAATTGCCTTCAGGAGTGGTATGCATGACCTTATCTCTTGATTCTGGGTAGCTTTATATTTCTAGGCGGTATAGGAAATTGTCAGTCCTATTGGTGAAGCATAAACACAGGGACAGAAAGAAAACTAATACGTAGCTTTTTTAAAGGAGAAAACTCTTTACAAAGAAATGTAAACTTAGAAAATTTGCCTCTAGAAGTAGTAAGCATTTTTGATGACCTTATCTCTTGATTTAGAAGGGGTAAGCTTTTATTTCTGGGCTGTGTAGGAAATTGCCAATCCTAGTGGCAAATTCACGCAAAAACAAAGATAAAATGAAAACTAACGCAGATAGCTTGCTTACAAAAGAGAACTCTTTAAAAAGACATAACACAAGAAGAAGAAATATAAGCTTGAAAAATAGCTTCCAGGAGTAAGTTCTTTTTTTTTTTACCTGAAAGACCTTATCTCTTGGTTTTAGTAAAGCTTATATTAGTAGGTCAAGTAGAAATTTGCTAGTCCTATTGGCGAAGCTCAAAGACAAAGATAGAAAGAAAACTATCTCTTACTTTCTTAAAATAGAAAACTCTTTGAAAAGACCCTAACATATCAAGAATAATAAATAACAAAATACTAAGACAAATAAAAGTTTTAGATAAACTTTCTTAAATTGATAAAATAAAACTTAAATTCCCTATACCAAAGTACATCAATTATCTGTAAAACGTGTTTCCCAATGTAAGTTATTATATCCAAGTAGTGTGTCATATCGAAGAAAAAAA